>VCHN02000014.1:27972317-28083684 GCA_007115665.2 Sequoiadendron giganteum
TTGAGGGAGAGAGGGAGAGGGAGAGGGAAAGGTAGAGGGAGAGGGAGAGGGAGAGGCAGAGACAGAGGGAGAGGGAGAGGGAGAGAGGGAGAGATAGAAGGAGAGGGAGTGAGAAGGAGAGGGGAGAGTGAGAGAGAGCGAGAGAGAGAGAGAGTGAGAGAGAGAGAGAGGAGTGATTGAGTGAGAGACTTGAGAGAGATAGAGGTGGAGAGAGCGAGAGGGAAAGAGATAATATTTAAATATTTTATAAATTGGTAATATATATATTTAATTATTTATGGAATAACTAGAATATTGAAATAATATTAAAATATTTATAGATTAACTAAAATATTTAAATAATATTTAAATATTATACATTTAATAATATATTATATATTAAATACATAACTCAGTAAGAGATTATCATAAATTATATATTAAATATATTACATTATAAACTTTATTGGATATTATATATATTAAATTATAAACTTCGTTGCATTTTCAAATAATATATTAAAGATTGTATAAATTGTTTTAAAACTGATCTAAAAGATATCATATTTTGAATTCAAATTTGAATCAGATATCTGATATTCTGACACAAAATTTAATGCCTTGGTATTAGGCTCAAGATTTGGTTCAGACCTGCCAATCCTAAAAGTCAACATGTAAAACGTGTTTAACAACTTACCTTGTTTTTGCATACTTTGCCCATGTGGCTGACGACTTTTATTTTACCTAAAATTGATGAAACGAAAAGGGTTTGTAAAGGAGCTTCTCAACTTTCTACCAATATAAACTATATTTTACTTAGAATCTAATAAATAATTATTATTTATTTTTTATTAGAATTATGATTAAAGTCTTGATTGATAGTCTAATAGAAAAACATCTATAGCTTTCAAACGGTATCACATTTTTTGAATCCAAAACATGCGTCACATTCTATGAGTCGCATACTATAGGATTAAAAGAAAAAAAATGAATTCCATTAAGTTTTGACCAAGTTAAGGTGGTCAAACATACGAGTTTTTATATTTTTAAAAAGTTGTAATAAAAAATTCATAATTAATTATTTATTTGAAAAAAAATTACATAAAAATATGCATCACATCTGGACATGAGTCCTCTACTTATATCTAAAATTTTATAAAAAAATATTATGATTTTATTATGGTTAGGGTGGTCAGACAAACACCTACTTTTTATTTTTTCCCTGAAATTTTAGTACTACTGCATTGAAATTTCAAATTTTCACCAAATAGATTTTTTTTTTACAAAAATTAACCTAGTAGTTTAGAAAGTAAATTCAATTTTCCACATATTCTATTCTTACATAATTTTGAAATAATATAGATAACTTATTCAAATTATTATGTCAAGTTGCCCAACTCTGATTTTCTGAATTTTCATTGCCTCTTAAGGACTTGTTTTTTCCATGATGATCCTGGACATACCCATGTGCCTTTTGAATTTTAATATTTTTTAACTATTGGCCTATTTGTTGTTTTTGTACTCTCTGGTTTTTGTCATTTTGCAAGTTAGAACAAGGGAGAAAGCAAAATAGGAGGTTCATCATGGCATCATTTTTGTCACACATAAAGTGTTTTTAAACACTATAGTGTTGTTTAACAATTTTAGAGGATCTTTTATTCTGTTTTAAAAGGAATTTGTTTACTTTCATGCCTTAGAAATCACTAATTCTTCTTTTGGGTTTTAAAAAAGAACAAAAAATTTCTTTTTTTCAAAAGTTTGCAAAAAGGCTTAAAAAGAACCTTAGAAACAATCTGCTAGATTTGGTTTAAGGTTTAAAAATTGAACAAGACAACTCTCATGCTTCAAAGTTGGTTCTTTAAAAAGAACTCATTTTCTGCTTCTAGGATTAAAATGAACATGTGTATTCTGATGTTTTTTAATCCTTTTCACAAAGTAATATCATCTAAAAGATGTATGCGCTTCTCTCGCACCTCACGACGATCTTGAGAATCAAAAGTTCTTTTGATGATCTTAAGTTGAATAAAATAATTGCCTCCACATTTCATTTTAGAATTAAAATTGAACCAAACATGCGAGTGTGCGCATGGTATATTGCGAGTGTTCTCCCTTTGTTTTTCAATGAAGGTCGATTGAACTACGAGATATGATAGCTTGCTATTTTTTATCTTAGCGGGCCTGCCTTGTGGGAAAAAAGTAATCACCCCAAGGGAATGACCCAATCGGGAACAAACCAAAGCCAAGCAGCTTCGAACTAGTATATAAGTGTGGATTCTCAAGGAAAATTCGAGAATCATGAGGATTATTCCGACGAGAAGGGTAGCATTGGTCTCTCACCGCATGGATATCCCCCCATAAATGGAATTCTCACATTAGAACCCTTGTTTAGCAAAGGCCAAAATCCGAATCTATTTATTGGTGCAAAAGGTCATGTCCTTTGAAGCCACTTCACATTATACATACAATTTTGTTGTACAGATGAAAAGTATGCCATTGGAGATTCATGGGTACTGATGGTTGGCTGACCCGAGAACTGAGTGCACTGTAAGGGGGAGCCTGTGTGGTCAAGCATCTAGTCATCCACATTGAATATGCATATCTGGATTCATCCAAGTGGGAACCCAACAAATATTGTCTTTTTAGCCTAGGGTTGTGCATTTTATTGAAATCAAAACACCTTGCTTGGTTCTAAAACATTGAGAAACAAACATTTACAAAAGCATTGAAATTTCAAACCCTTTGAGGAAACAAATATCCTTTGACATACATAAGTGCTCTAGCTTGCCCTAGGGATTATATCCTTAGAGGTTTCTAAGTACTTAGGTTTAATCATCATTTTTTTTCACCAAAGTCAACACTAGGAAACCTTTGCCTTGATTTCCTTGATTTCCACAAAATGTACTTTGCAGGATGAAATAAAATTAGGACATTGGACATTCAGTTTGAAACATAATCAAGAAAGTCTTTGTGGTAAAAATAACCAGACCTAAGCAAGATAAAAGACAATTGAACCACACATGTGCTTGGTCTCTTTTGGGTCATTGGGTTTTCATGCCAACATTGGTCTTTTGGTTTGAACCACTTTTAGGGAAAACATGTTCTTCATTACCTTAGTCTTGTAAGTAGGTCCTTGTAGGGTCATCTAGGATCAAGTCAAACACTTCACCCCATCCAAATATTTATCAAAATCACATCTCACCAAAAAATTTTGGAACCTTGGAAACATCACTGATGCTAGAATTTTAGGAAAAATCAAAATCATCTTGTTTGGCTTAACACACCTAGCCAAATTATCCTCTTGTGTATGAGTTTACTCTAGGATAACACAACTTCATAGATTTTACAAGTGAATTATCACTTTGTTTGACCTAACACACTTAGTCAAACTATCATCAATCAAAATCAAATCAAAACAAGTCCTAAAGTCTAGCATTGATCCAAATTTCCTAAAAGTTCAAACACCTATATCATTCACCCCTTTCATCCTTCATGTCATCATTGGTCCTAAACCCCTCATAGGCCAGCAAGGTCAAAACACAAGAAGAACATGGAATATAAACTTGATTCATCCATCATGAGTAGTCCAATTCAACCAAACTATCCAAGTCTCACAATGCCAATTGATTTTCAAAATTCACTTTTGTACAATACATACATGGAATCATATTCGCCTACAAACCTCACTGGTACAAAAAATGTGAGTTTTCCCAATATAAATTTTGGAATATCTTTCCCTTTGGTAGATTTTCAAAACTTACAAATCTATCAACCAAACAATCAGGGCATGAGCCTTCCCCCTTTACTAGCCATCAATCAACCAAATCTGAGCAACACTCTAATCATAACCCAAAGAATCATATCAAATCCTCCCATTTTTCCATAGATATCACAACAATAGATGGCAACCATCAAAAAACCCCAACTATCAACACTATTCCCAATCCACCACCACTAGCACCAAAACATAACATGACAAATTCATTATCTATCATGTTGCAAGCCACTCAACAAGCTACCCACAAAAAGGCACTCCAAAACCAACAAGTTGCACATCTAGCTACTCAACAAGCACAAGCGGCTCAAGTAGCCCAACAAGCTCAATCCCAACACCAGGATTGACAAGCGCAAGCACAATTCCAAGAACTATTGCAAGAAATACATCAACAAGTGTATCAACAAGTAGCTCAATAGAAAGCCCAACAACAAGCATTGTTGGCACAACAACAAAACAACCAACAACAAGCGTTGTTGGCTTAGTAGCAAATGCAAGCCTTACTCCCACAACAGAGCTTGAAACAAATTCCCACCACAATAATTGAAAATGATGGTCAAGATCCTTTGACCAATGATCATGTTGAAAATTTCTCTACATCACCTAATGAGTTAGAGGACATATCTCAAGATTTTTTTCCAAAGAATGATCAACATCTTTCACCAAGGTCTAGCAATGATCCTTTCCAAAATATATGGACATCCTTTGACCTCATGAAAATTGAGAATCTTTTGATGCCTAATGAAGATATCCAAGAATGCAATCCATTCTTTGAAATTGACCCATGTCAAGAACTTGATCCAAAGCATGTCAAAAGAAATTCTGAAATCATTCAAGATCAAGAATTTGTATCTCCAAGATACTACAATGATATAATGGACACTCTCCTATCTATACGAGATGATCACATCCACATAGCACATACCCCTCCATCTACCCATGAGATGATTTCTTTGAATGGACCCGTAGATGATCTTCATTCAAAACAAGAGTCTCATACTCTTGATATCATTACCAAGAAAAAGAAGTCTCATACTCTTAACATTTGTACACATGATCAAAATATAGAGAAATCGAGAGACATATCAAAGATGGTCATGAAGAAGGCTCCTACAGAAGTGGTAAACTAGAAACATGCTATGGAGACATAGTATAAATAAGTCATGAAGAGGGCTCCTACAAAATTCGTGAATCAGAAACATCCTATGAAATGAATCATGAGGAAGATTTTTATGAGGACAATGAATCATCAACACTTCTTGAAGAAGCACTACAATCTGATATCTCACAAGATCAAGCTAAAGATATCAATCAATAATTCATCCCACATATATAAGATCCTATCACTTATAAACTTGGATCACTTACCTTTCCTAGGAAAAGCTACCTCATCAATAAAGAAGCTGTCACTTTTGAAGATCCACCATAGAGCAGAGAAGGATTAGCACCTTGTTTCCAAGGTAAATCATATCCTATGAAAAATAAAATGTTTCAACAGATGAATTATCAAGGCAAAGGATTAGGCCTACATGAACAAGGTATCCTAGAACTAGTTCATATAGCTGACAATCCTAAACATCAAGGCCTTGGTTATTCGACAAGCAAGGGATATGAACATATCAATGATACTTCCATAAAACTAGGGGAAACATCATCTCAAGCAAACGTCAACATAGGAAGCACAAATAATCCTTATGATGAAATCAATGCCAATACTACAACCCGCCATGTCATGAATCTTCATCTACCCATCACCCCATCCATGAATTGGGACCAACGTCAAAAGAAAGACTTGAATCAAAGCATGAAGAACGTTATCAAAACAAAAGAATCTAAGAAGTATATCAGACAAATCAAATACATATGGATGGCAAAGAATACAAAGAAAGATTATCAAACTCCATTAGTCAAAGAAACTATGGGGCAAAATAAAAAAGGGAAAAGTATCCACCCAAGATGTCCACAAAGGAAAAAGCAGGCTTCTCAAGCAACGTACAAGGTATATCGAGTTGTTGGTCCTAATTCCATGCATACTTTTGTATCCACTCATCATTGCTCATCTTCCCAAGTTTGGAGAGTCAAAGGTTCCAAACTATCAACCAATCCATCTATTATTCCTAAACACACTCCATCCATGCCTCCACGCATGATATCCAATTCTCACATTGACCATGTGTTGGCAGTGACCCTTCATCATAAGGATTTAGAAGGCACTCTATCACGATGTGCGTACAAAGAGAGAGTTAACCCCGGTATCAGCAAAGCAGACCGGGAATCTCAAATGTTACATTCAAGTGCACATATCTTGGCAAAGCAGTGTCTTCAAGTAGGATGTCGATGGAAAACTATGATAGAAGCATCTACATCAACACCACTAGGTGGTTCAGTATGAGCTTAAAATATTTTAGCAAAAAAATATAAAAAAATCAAAATATAAAAAATCCAAAAAATTAAAAAAAGGAGTGAAAATAGTAAAGAAAAAAATTGTCCTCTAGTGAAAACCACTACGGTGGCGCTTTGGGCAAGTACCATGATGAAAACCTGGCAAAAAAGCATCATGTGTAGAATTGAGCATATGTGTGTGCTACTTAAGGTGAAATAATCTCATCCTATCCATAACAAAGCCAACATTCCAACCATTCCATCCATATCATCTATTCATCCATGAACCCTTTATCCAATCCATTTTCATCCATTTGCATCCATACTCCAAGGTATCTTAATCTTGATGTAATTTTGGTGCACAATTTACACTTGCTTATGGTAGTCATCTTGACATGGGTCATTTTTATTGATCCTATCCAATCCAACAATATCCAAGCCATGAAGCACTATCCAAATGTGCATCCACTACCTAAACACCTCATCTTATCGCAAGATGATCCATACCTATCCATTCATCCATCTTTCTATCCAAGAATCTACCCATTTCCTTTCAAACTTTGCTAGACACTGGGGACAAATATTTACATCTTGCTTTGAGAATAAATCTTGATAGATATCCTCTAACTTATGTGGTGATCCAAACATTTACAAACATGAAATCAAATTGCTTACAACATTTGTGAGCACCAATTCAAATCACTATCTTGTGGCATATTTTGACAAAAAGATGTTCCTTATCAAGATTTATCTTTCGTCAAACATTAATCCAAGACAATCAATATCAGTTGCATCTAATGTTTACTTCAATGTCACATCAAATCATCAAAACAAATTTGTTCTAAATCAAGCTTCATCAAATTTTTATCAATCGAATCCAATCAATTATCACCTTGTTTGAATTAACATACTTAGTCAAACCACCCTCTTGTGTACGAGTTTACTCTAGGATAACACAACTTCCTAGAAATTACAAGTGCATTATCATCTTATTTGACTTAGCAAACTTAGTCAAATTATCCAGTCCATCATCAACTTGTTTGACTTAACACACTTAGTCAAAATACCCTCTTGTGTATGAGTTTACTCTAGGATAACACAACTTCCTAATGTTTACAAGTGCATTGTCACTTTTGTTTGACTTAACACACTTAGTCAAACTATCAATCCATCAATCCAATCGATCAACATTAAGCTTGGTTTTCAAAAAAATCCGAAACAGAGCATTGATATCATCATGCATATCCACATCCAAATCATCAAAATCATGCGAAAATCCAAAAAAATCCAAATCATTCAAAATCTAAAACATATCTAAAAAATTAAAAATAGAGTCATCCTCCCGAACTACATCATCTTTGAGCTTGAATGTAGGCAAGGTTTATCTTTGATCATCCCCCGAGAAGTTTTAGGTCAATCCTTTAGGTGTCCATTGCATTGGCAATCCATTTGCCCATTTATTTCATATTTTAGGTCAGTCCTTTAGGCGTTTGTTGCATTGGCAATCTGTTTGCCCATTTATTTCAAATTTTAGGTCAATCCTTTAGGCGTCCATCGCATTGGCAATCTGTTTGCCCAGTTATTTCACATTTTAGGTCAATCCTTTAGGTGTTCATCGCATTGGCAATCTGTTTTCCCATTTATTTCACATTTTAGGTCAGTCCTTTAAGCATCTATCGCAATGGCAATCCGTTTACCAATTTATTTCACATTTTGGGTCAGTCCTTTAGGCCTCTGTCATAATGGCAATCCATTTGCCCATCTTTTTCACATTTTAGGCAGTTTGTCGCAATAAAATGGCAATCTATTTTCCCATCTATTTTTGAGTCAAGTCTATCATCAGTCAAACTATGTGGTCTCCACATGTATAATGTAGGAAAGGATAATCTATGGATAAGCTCTCGATACCCCTAGGATAGGTTTTTAAGTTAGTCTCTTCGGCATAAATCTTGAAAAAACTAAAGAAAATTGTAAAACATCTCAAGAATACCCAAAACAACCTCAAAATATTTGAAAATTCGAAAATGGTGCTTTCATCTCATCTCGCTTTCACCTACGATTATCATCTCATAATAAAATCAATCATCGTCTTCATCCTTTGGTGAAGAAATCAAAAGCAAGTATAGCAAGTTCCAAAGTGAACACCCCAAGTGTCAAAAGTCCAAAAGTCTAAATCAGCAGGCAAGCAAGTTGATCAAATCCAAGTATCAATAGCTTATCACCCAATTAGTCCCACCAAAACTCTAATCATAACATGTCTTAAGATGAATCCTTCCCACGATGGACATAAGCATCGGGTATCTCATAGTAGTTTATCCTTGGCTAGCGGTACGAAGAACATTAGCTTGTTTGTTTACTTTATCTGGTCTTTTGACTTATCTTATTTTTTGCCCATTCCAAGGACCTCTCAATGATGCCTAACCAAAATAGGTTTAGAGAGAAAGGAATGGGGCAACGATCATTATCTTTTTTATCTATTGTGCATGTTGGATATTCTTTTAAAATAACTTGGCGAATACTTGCTTTGTTAGGTCCGTGCAAGGTTTCTGTATGTCAAGTGTTAACAAGAACTCCTATCTGATTGTCGATTCAAATTCCATCACACTAGGTACAATTCCATCCTAGTTCTTTATACCTTGATGCATCATACCTACATGTGTTTTCAAACATAAAGTAATTGGCCCTTTGAAAATCCCAACTCTTAGTAAGAAAATCATCATCATCATCATTAATAAGGTAGGCTTGTTGGATCCTCCTTCCATCCATCTTATTATTCTTATTCTTCTTATTCTTCTATCTTTACTAAAAATTCTATCTAAAGTAGGTGTGAGATATCAAAATATACACGAGGCTACCCATGCCCGATGACTATCTATACATCATCAAAACTGTCTACATCAAAGAATTATCTTTCATCCTTTGATCAATAGAACCACTCCTCTCGCATTTTATCATGATATCCATCAGAAAATTAGCATTTCTGCTTGATCTCTCGAGGGGGCAGTATACCAACATAATCCTTCCATTGGGGCAACAATGGGGCATCTGAAAAAATAGAAAAAATTTTAAACTTTTATCGCAGCAGTTTATTCTTTGAATCAATGCAACAAGTACATTGCTTCAAAGAGGGGCAAAATGTAGACATGAAAAATGTACAATTCGGTTTGGCACAATTCATGCTCATTTACTAACACCTTTTCCTCCTAAATCATACTCTAAGCTTAACATCACCTTTTGTCTCTTAATTAAATAAATCATTAATTATCTGATTAAGTCTTTCTCCTCCATTGATTAAATTAATCGATTTAATTTAATTAACCTTCTGTCTCTCTTTAGTTAAATAAATTATTTTATTTGATTAAAGTCTCTAAAGTCCTCTTATTAAACTAAATAAATAAAACCTTATTTGATTTAATCTAACATTTTCCCACTTAGTTAAATAAATCAAAATTATTTATTTAATTAAGTCCTTTCCTCTCAATTCTGATTTAAAATCAATTCATCAATTTGAGTCAAAATTGTCAAATCATCTAATTTCTCATTAAATTAATCAAAAAATTGATTAAGTTAATTTCTATCATTAAAATCCTCTAGAGAATGCAACTTGCACATGAAAATAGATTTAATCTATTTATTAAATCTCTATTTTCTCTTAAGTTTGAATTCAAAAAGTCCAAGTGGATGGGTACTTCCAACAAAGAATTCACTCCTCTTACATGTCCTTGTGCATTGAGTCAAGTGACATTAACTCCATTTCACATTCAAATTTCAAATTTGAATCCAATAGCATTTATCATGCACATTGACCAAAATGTGCTCATTCCTCCTCCAATCACATATGGACAAGTGGCATTCTCCCATTGGTTGGTCTTTTGTCCCACATTGCTCAAATCTTGCTCATCCTTCAATTTTAACTCTATAAATGAGAGACTCTTCCTCTCATTCTATCATCCACAATTTGAGTAAACTTATTATACTTAAATCCATCTTCAAGCATAGCCATTTTCATCTCTCTATATCAAACTCTTAGCTAGGTTATGCAGGAATTCAACCAAAGTGGATCAAATCACTATCAAGCATACAAAGGATTTGGGAAAGGGATGATTTTGACACATCAATTGGCACCAACTCCCCCATGGGATCAAGAGTTTTCATGCATAATTAGGATTTCGTTGCTTTGTTTGTTCATCTTTTCTTCATTTTCCTATTTTGGGAATTGTAGATGGATTTCATGGGGAATCCCTGTTTTACCTTGCATATGATCTAATAATGTGTTTGTTTGTCATGTCTATGCAGGAATAATATTGGGGTTCACAACTTGTAGGAACCTATTTGTTTCTAATTTCTAGACAGTGTTTGTTTTGATTGATAGTTTTGGCTGATAAAAGTCTATGATTTAGGTGTTAACCAATCTGACTGATATGTTTGGAAGCTCTTTGTTTTTTTTTTTTTTTTGAAAGCGCTAAAACAGAGTTTGGAAGTGCTAAAACTAAATGCATAAGCGCTATTTTGCGGAAGCACTAAAACAGAGTATGGAAGTGCTATGACATTTTTTCAAAGTGCTAAAATAGAGGTGAAAAGCGCTATGATAGTTGATTGAGGTGCTGCAACAGAGGATGTAAGCGCTATTTCAGAAGCGCTAAAATAGACCTCAAAAGCACTAAGACAGAATATGGAAGTGCTATTTTGGGTTTCAATGGTTTTGTCTGATATTTTTTTTACTCGTCAAGAGATTATTGTTTGGGATTTTTGATTTTGACAAGATATCTCCACTATTAATTTTCCGATGTTGGACGATAAGCCTAAAGATTTTGAGTTTCTTTATTGAAAAACTTGATCTGGCCTAGTGGAGTATTCTATCATTGGTTGTGGGATGGAGGGCTGATTTATGGGTTGACTATGATTATGATATTGTGTAAGATCTCTTCTTTGAAAATAGGCTTGTGAATAAAGAGGCTATAAGGTGTAATCACCAGTATAACCCCTAGAGAAATCATGATACCTATGTATGAAAGTTCTATGATGAAGCAAGATTTTTCTACTCTGATATAAGAAACATCTTCTTCTAGAAATATTTTGGTAAGTAAGTGGTTTCTTCGGTTTCTTGATTTTGATGGATTTCTTGACAAAATTTTTCGATTTCCAATCTCTAATCATGAATTTTTCTATGTGATTTTGTTTGACTCTTTTTTATGTTTTTTCGGATGATGTTTTCCTAAGTTAAATGATTTGAGAACAAGACAAGCAATTGTAGAATAGGTTTTTTTTAATCCTAGAATCTAAACAAATAGTGTATGTCCAAGAACCATGAATGGTCCCTATTGATTTCCACTGGTTTGTTTTAACAAAGATACACTTTAGACATACTCACTCTTAAGGTTAAAAAGGTCATTGTTATACTCAACAACCCACATCTTAAAATTGTGTTGACTCACACAGTCGTGTCACCCCCTAGAGGGCGCTCGTGTGTTTATCTTTTCCAGGTGCATACTCAAAGTTGGATTTTTTGTCCCTTAAATAGACAGTCCTTGGCAATTACATGGTGAGTTTCTTGGGGGTAGATTCTTCCCTCCTCTTGTACTGTGAATATTACAATGTTTGGTTACTAACTCAACTGGATACTACACTATGGTTCTTAGATATGGTTTTTGTTCAGATAGGCAATAGATAAACTCCCTCAGGTGACCTCCCAATCTTTAGAACAAATATTTTGGGGATGGTTATCTTTGCACAACTCCGAAAAAAATGGGTTTCCCCAGATTTGCTTTAAATTTTATAGTGGGGTGGAAAACCTGGCTTTGGTTGTTTCCACTTAGGTCGTTCCCGTAGGGTGAGTACTTTTTACCACTATGGTAGGCCTTCTAAAGGATTTAAAAAGTGTAAATTGCATGGAAATAAAGGATGATTCTACCATTTTGATCACCTAGTAAAGGGGAGAGCATAAGCCAATTCACCACACAAGCATAGTAATCAATGTTCGATTTTAAAACCCAATTTTATTTTTTTTCTATTCTATGTCAAAATTTTGCTTCACAAAAGTCATGGTGTCAATTTTAACTGATATAGCAATATGTGTGATGTCTATCCTAGGATTGATAAATTTTAGATCAAGTGACTCCTCTAGGATTGATTCCTTTTAGTCCAAATGCATCAAAATAAAATTTTGGCCGTGATCGCATCGGATCTAGATAAGGAGTTATAGAAGAACTGAAATAGAGAATAGAAGCGCTACAATAGTTTTTTGAAGCACCATATAATTTCTCAGTAGTGCTATATTAGATGTGCTAGAAACAAGTGGTTGATGCATTGAAACAGATCATGAAAGCACTAAAATAGTTCTCAGAAGCGCTATAGTTTTTGTGGAAGTGCTGAAATAGAGCTTAGAAGTGCTATATTTTTCCTTGGAAGCACTATAGTTTTCATTGGAAGCACCGGAAAAGCTCTTGCTCACGCTAAACTGAACATGCCAGAAACCTATGCGACACTTTTAATGATTTTTTTGTGAAATATGGGGTTATGCCCCACGGTGGGCACCAAATTGTAAGTGTGAAATAAGTAAAGAGTAAAATAACAAAAAACACCTTATAATATGGCATTGTATCAATGAATTTAATCAACAATTAAACTATTAAAGACTAGAAATCCATTGAAAGCATCATATTTCTCTCTATCTCCAAAGATTTATTAAACCACTATGGCTCTCAGATCATGTAAGCATTGTGATTGTTAAAATGACAATCTGGAAAACGAGAAATTGTCAAAATGCAAGAAACTAATCCTATATGATGATATTGTAACTAAATTGACATGAAACTGTGTAAATGAAAGCTATAGTAAAACTAAGATGCAACCATGATTATGATTCTATTGATGCTATGATTGCTAAAATGCTATTGTTGTGATGCTTGATTGCTCTATTGTTATTTCCTGTAGAGTAAGATTGTACAAAGTTGGGATTCTAGATCTATTTACTATTGAATGAGGTTGTATTTATAGATTTCCTGACAACAGATTTGCAAAGGGGCAGAAAATTAGAGGCTTGGATTCAATCTAGAGGATTGAGAAGATTGAGAAGATTTTGGGAATGGTTCCTACCCATGAAAACACTAGGCAAGATGATAGGAAGAATTTGATGGAAGAGGATTGAGAGATTGATTTCCAATTTGTCTCCACAACTTCCCATGAATACCACTTGAATTAAATTTAGACATAAATTAGACATAAACATATAATATCTAATTTGGTAGTTGAGTGAATAGAGGAAATTTGCCTTTATGCCTTTATTTAAATATTTTTTATTTATTTAAATTAGCAAAAGGCGAATAACTAATTTAATGTAAAAAACTATAGGAGTTGTTTATTAAATTAAATATAGAAGGGATATGATAATTAAACAATAAAGTATTTAAACTTTATTTAATTAATTAAGATTGAATGATGTGATTAAGATAAAATAGAGGAATTTGATAATTAAATACTTAGACAAAGTATTTAATTTTTTTTATTTAATTACGATGAGATAATAATAGAATTGGAAGAATTTAAATAATAATTTAAATGTGAACTATATAAATAAATATTTCTATTTATTCAATAGTAGAGAAATTTAGGATAATTAATCAAATAAGTTATATTTAATTAATCAGATTCTCGAGAAAAATTTTAGGTGTATACACTTTGATATGTGCAAAAGGAATTCTTGTAATATAATTTATTTCGATTTTTGGGCGGAAGGGATATCAAGTGATCTTGGAGGAGTCTTGACAAGATACCTTCTTGATCAATGGTAGAAAAGGTTCCTATATCTTATGACAAGGATGTGTTTTGCTTAGTACAAAATGCCATACCTACACAAGGCTCTATAGATTGTTAGATTTTGTATGCTCCTTTAGAGGAGTGTGTAAAACCTAAAACATTCAAATCCTTAGTGTTTTGCGAGATGAAATTGGTGTTAAGAAGAAATTTGTTTGTTTGTTTCATTTCAAGTAAAGGAGAAATACCACTAGTGTCTATCAGTTCAAGATACACTAGTGTTAAGGTTGGTTTAGAGGAATTGTGGGTGGTGGTGTGGATGTCGATTAAAAGCTTGGTGATTTCTATAAAAGGAAAATAACCAAGACTATGAGTCATTGTTTGTGTTTTAGGATCTACAGGGTTTTGGATACCTTGTTTGTTAGCACCACATCCTTTTCCCCTATAGCCAAGTTGTTTCATAAGTTCATAACCTTTTCCATAAAGATTTTTCATTGCTTTTGGATTGGGCAGTTGTTCATGATTATGTTTGTCAAATTTTGTTGTGTAGTTGGTTGGATTTTTTTCTAAGGTGGTTGAGCTAGATTTTGTCAACAGGTTTTTTCTTTGACAAGAATACTTTTTCCTTTTCTGAGGCTTTGTTTATGATATTTTATTTTCCCATGAAGGTATGTTTGAAATTCAAGGAACCCTAGTAATCTTCTAATGGCTTCGTGACTTATTCAATATGGTGTTCTTTCTTTGTTTGTTGTATTGGTCCCACTTTTTTGGTTGGTGTTAATGTTATCAAGGGATTCTCTTTGTTTTCCTCAAGTTGTAAGACATTGTACTTGGCTTAGGATCAACGTCAATTGTGTACACTTTGTTGTTGTAGATGTATATCATTTTATGATGAAGAGTGGAAGGCACCTCATTGATTGGATAAATCCAAGGCTTGCCTAAAATAAGATTATATGAAATATCATGCGGCATAACATGGATTGGTGTTTCTAATGTAGTCATTCCAAATGTAATAGGAAAAGTGATCGCACAAAGCGGTTTCTTTCCTACACTATCAAATACATTGATAGATAAAGAGATATTTTGAATTTTTTATTGTTCAACACTAAGCCTATCCAAAAGGGTCACACTTCACAAATTAACCCCTGAGCCATTATCAACAAGGGTTTGCTTTATCCCTTTTATTTTGTATTGAGATATGATTATGAAACCTTCATCTTGTTTTTTCACTTCCAAAGGAGGGAGCTCACTTTGGTGAAAAACAATATCAAAATTTATTCCTTGAATCATGGTTGCTATGTCATTTGGGTGCACATTACAAGGGAAAAGAACTTGTTGTAAGGTTGTTTGAAGAATATTGTGATAGCTAGGTGAATTTTGGATTAAATCCCATAGGGGTATCTTTGCAGGAGTATTCTTAACTTCAATAAGATCATACTCCCTAATGTGTGAATTTAATTGAGGATCATGAGGGAATATGGGATTGGGTAAAGGTAAGGGTTTTGAGGTTGGTTGTGGCTAGTGCAGATTGTTTCTTGTGTAATGTGTGTGAGCAATGGTATTATGACTCAACTTTTCTATGAAACATTGCTCTTAGGTGGTAAAAGGATTAGTTTAGGTTTTTTTTGAGTTGGAGTTTTGTTTGAAGGAGGGTAAAGCATGAGTTGAGTTTGAATAATATTAACATCCCTTAGTGAAGGAGATTCTAATGTTGCCTCATCATTTTATGCTGAGGACACTATATCATTATTGGTATTGTTATTCTTTTCTTGCACCATGGTATCATCCCTAGGAGGAAAGTTGTTAGGAGAACTACAAGGCAACTATTCTTGACATGCAAGGATTAGATCTTCCAAAATAACTTCACTGCAAGTAAGTGAGTTATCAATAATGGAAATTTATTGTTTAGCAAGAGGGGATGTTAGAAGAAGGATCTATTTGATTGTCCTAGTTTTTGAAGGTCTCATTCGCTTGTTCCATATTATCTACCCTAGTAGGAGAGCTTGTAGTATGTTCACCACTAGCTTTATCAAAAGTAGGGGAGGCATCAAGAGAAGGACTCTTATGTTTTCAAATAGATTGTCCAAAATGGTAGGAGCATTAGGGAAGGGAGGGTCAAGATTCCCATGACTTGTAATATATTTATATCTTCTAACACCAACCTATCCTCTTTCCATCGAGGAGGGATATTAAATGGACAATTTTGATTGTTATGGTTAGGGAGACTAGGTAAAGTGATGTTTATAAATGTATTTATGATCTCATAATCTTGTTTACTATTGTCTTCCAAAGGAAGGAGAGGAGACGAACAATCAAGAATCTCAATAATTGTATCATCTTTTACCAAGATACCTTCGTCACCAATAAGAGAGGTATTGGGAGAATAAAAAGTATGATTTTTATGATTTTTGACACTTACATCCTCTTTTGTTATGACATTCCTACAAATCTGGTAGGTACTAGGAGGGTATGCAACATGCTTATCAAATGTTTTACTTTGCTATCCTAGATTATGTCCACAAAAATTAGAATCATACAAGACACTTGATATACTAAGTTCTTGAAAAGAACACATGCTAGCATGAGAAAATAAATAAAGTGAAATGCAATTTTTAGATGTGAAACAAGGCAATTTTCTAATTACATTATGCAACAACTTGAAAAGGAAATTTTGTGGATGCAAAATTGAATATGAGAAATGCATGAAGGAAATAATGTAAGCTAGATCTATTGAAATGAATGTAACATAAATTTTGTTGTAGACACAAAAAATATACAAGTTGATCCTACACACCTGATCCTAATTGCTCACATTATTTCATCCTTAATCATCTTATTAGATTGTCATCAATTTTCATCCCTTAATTAAATAAATCATTATTTATCTAATTAAATCACTCTTCCTTGTTGATTAGATTAATAAATTTAATTAACTCTAAGTCTCTGTTTATTTAAATAATTCACTTTATTTAATTAAATCTCTAAAGTTCTCTTATTAAATTGAATAAATTAAACCTTATTTAATTTAATTTAACACTATCCCCTTTGGTTAAATAAATCAGATCATTTATTTAATTAAACCTTTCCTCTCGATTTCTAATTTAAATCAATTCATAAATTTAAGTCAAAATTGTCACATCTCCTAAATCTATCATTAAATTAATTAACTTATGATTAATTTAATCCTAAACCATGTCACATTTTGTAGAGAATGCAACTTGCACAATGAATCAATTACTTTGATTTATTAAATTTCCTATTTTCTCTCAGCATGGCATAATAGAGAATATTCTCTCAAATTTGAATTCAAATCCAAGTGGATTTATCCTTCCAACAAAGCATTCACTCCTCTTACATGTCCTTGTGCATTGAGCCAAGTGGCACTTATTTCATTCTTTTTTCCCTCTCACATGTCATTTCTCAAATTTGAAATTCCACCTTATATCATTTATTGTGCACAATCACAAAAATGTGCTCAACCTTCACCCATTCACATATTGACAAATGGCACTTGGCCATTGGATGTTGAATGATCCCACATTTCTCAATCTCACTCATTCTTCCAAATTTTAAATCTATAAATGAGAGACTCTTCCTCTCATTCTTCATCCACCTTTTGAATGCAATGTTATTATCTTCACATTAGAGAAGTATCATCTATTTTCTTGAGAATTTTCCATCACCATAGCTAGGTTATTACAGGTTTTCTCAAGGATTCATCTCGTTCTTCATCAATAAAGTGGATCAATCTCCACAAAATCATCAAGCTTACAAAGGAGTTGGGAAAGGGCCAAATTCTACACATAATTAGCACCAATTCCCCCGTGGGATCAAGTGTTTGCATTATTTGAATTAGGATTTAACTTAGTTACTTGTTTTGTTCTTCATATCATTTCCTATTTTGAATATTGTAGACGTATTTTATAGCCTGAAATCCTTGTTCTTACTTGCATTTCAATCTAATAATATGTTTGTTTGCCATGTTTGTGTAGGTGTAGGAATGGGGTTCACATTTTTGTGCTAGAAGGAGGGCAAATCTCAAGATTCAATCATGTTTTTTTAAGAAATTTTGTGCTTTTTTGCAGCTCACAAGAAACTACATCACTCATAGTCTAGCGACACCAAACTACACCACTATCAGTCAAGTGACACTATATTGAACCACTCCTAAACCCCAAACTCTGTTGCCGGAGTCTTCCCACCCGAAAATTCAAATTTTCAAACTCGGTCGTGGGTTTCTAAATTTCAAAATATGTCGTTGGGCTAAATAGCATCGCAATCACGTTCTCTATCATACTATGGATCACCACTCTCATAAATCAACGGTGCTATATTGCATTGCTGGGTTACAGTAAAAAGTTCAAATTTGATTTTTTTTGGACATGTGCCTTTTTGTTTTCAGCTTTTTGAGCTATTAACATGTTTGTTGTCTCTTTATCTTCTGGTTTTAATCATTTTGCAGGTTAAGGAAAGGAGGAAAACAAAGAGGAAGGTTCCATTATCACATCATTCTCACCTTATACCAAGTGTTTTTAAACACTTTAGTGTTGTTTAACACTCTTAAAGAATTATCAATCTCTCTTAAATAATTTGTTATCTTTCATGCTTTAGGGAATACTAAATTTCTTTTGGGCTCTAAAAACAACACTACAAAAGCTTTCAATTTTACAAAGGGCTTCAAATGAACTTTAGGAAAAACTCACTAGATTTGGTTTAAGGATTAACAATTCAACAAGGAAAATCTCACACTTCCTTTGGTTCATAGAAATAATTCTTAATTGCTTTTAGGGATTTAAAATGAACATGTGCTTTTTGTGTCTTGTAATTTTTTTTGCAAAGTAATTTCATTTTAAAAGGCGTATGTGCTTCTCTCACACCTCATGGTGATCTTGAGAATCAATGTATTTTTTGTGTCATTAAGTTGCATAAAATAATGCCCTCACATTTTGAATTGGGTTTTAAAATTGAATGAATCTTGCTAGTGTGAGTGGAACATATGGCATGTGTTCTCTCTTTGTTTCTCAACAAAGATTGATCGGAATACGGATATGTTCACTCACTTTTGTTTACTTTAGAGGGTCTTCCTTGGTGAGAAAAATTACTCACCCCAAGGCAATGACTCAAGCGGCAACGGGCTAAAGCCAAGCTCTTCCAAACCACTATATAATTTTTTGTTCACGGTGAAAGCCATGGACAATGGGAAGTGGCACATGATAAATCTCCCCCAATATATTTTTGATGCATAGATCCATTTTTATAAGGATTGGGAGATCTCTCACAAGTATTTTATCATTGCACCCCATAATTGGGTTCCCTTACTACAAACTTGTGTTTAGAAGCCAAAAACAATTTTCTATTTGTTGGTGCAAAAGGTCATGTCCTCTGAAGCCACCCCACGTATACATGCGGTTCTGTTGTAGAGATGAAAAGTATGCCATGGGAGATTCATGGGTACTGATGCTTGGATGAACCGAGAATGTGTCATGGAGGGGAGCTGGTGTGGTCAAGCATCTAGTCATCCACATTGAATATGCGCAGCTGGATTTATCCAAGTGGGAATCTGAACAAATATTGTCTTTTCAACCTAGGATTGTGCATGGGATTGGAATCGAAAACACTTTGTTTGGGTTTCAAACAAATTGAAAACAAACATTCATAAAATCCCCAAACTCTCAAACCCTTTAGAGGGGTAAATACCTTTGGTCAAATCTAAGTGTTGTTGCTTTCCCTAGGGATGCTATCCTTAAAGGTTTCTAAGCATTTAGATTTATGTCATAATTTTCTCATACTAAAGTCAACCTAGGAAACTATGTTCTTGAAACCTTGATTTTCACATAATGGACCTTGTGGAATGAAAATGAATTGAGGGATGGGCATTTAGTTTGAAATCATAATCAAGAAATATTTTTTGGTAAAAAGAACTCATCAAGCAAAGATAAAGACAATTGGACCTCACGCATATGTTCACTCAAATGATTTCCTACAAAATCTAAATCCAAAAACCAAGGTTCAAAAAGATTAGCCCAAAAGCTCATGTGGAGCATCTTGAAAGGCTTCTCTAAGTTAGAGAAAGATTGGCTTACAACTTGTACAAGAAAGGTTCAAAGAATAGACCTAACTTGTATGAGTTTTATTGTCAACAACATCCCAATATTTTTCAAAGGTTTTCTTTTCTCACTTAGGAAGTATGGCATGTTCTTCAAAACCGAGGTCCTCTAAGAAGGATTTTTACCTAGGTCAAGTCTAGGATAAAAATAAATCACTCTCACCCATCTCTCAACCATAAAAATAAAATCCATTTAACCAACAAATTCTTGAAAACTTTGAAAACATCATTCATGCTAAAATTATAGGAAAAATAAACATCACCTTGTTTAACTTAATACACAGCCAAATTATCAATCCTCTTGAGAAAATTTACCTCTAGGATAACACAACTTCCTAAGGTTTACATGTTCAAAATCACTTTATTCGGCTTAACATACTTAGTCAACTAATCCTCTTGTACACGTTTTCTATAGGATAACACAACTTCCTAGGGTTTACAAGTTCATCATCTTATTTAGCTTAACACAATTAGTCAAACTATCCTTAAATAAAAATCAAATCAATTTAACCCCTAAAAAGTTTAGCATCTCCCCCAAGGTTCTTCAAGATTTTCATTCATATCCATCATTCATCTTCCATTTATCTCATCCCCATCATCACTTTTGATCCTTAAACTTTCCTAGTTCTTCTCTTTTTGTGCCTAGGATTAAGATCAAATGATCTCTATTTTATGGTTCAAACAAGGTCACAACACAAGAAGAACATGGAAATCACTAAGGAAACATCAACTTCAAGTGACCTAAGTCAAATGGCTCCTAAAATAAACCCTGCAGGATCAAGCAATCCTCCAAATAACTCCTGTCTTCCATCACAAAACCCTCAAGAGGAGGGTCATGTATAGGACATCATCAACAATCAATTGGGAATGACGCAAGAGGAAATAGCTGAAATGGTTTAGAATCCTACGAATCATAGAATCGTCAATGCCATGTTCAAACTTAATCCCTCTCTATATATACGTGTGTTAACAAAAGAAGGGGACAAACTCCCTTCTAAATTTGACATGAGTAGCAATATGGAAAGGCCTCTTATGAGCATACCCCCAATATCACTCCCAAACATCACTCAGGATATCCCCCAAATCATATCATCTATCGCCTCAACCTCACTAGTTACTAACAAGGGAAGCGCCATGCTTCGTGAAATCCAAAAAAATCTCCTTGTAAGAAACATGGAATTGAATAAAAGCACCACACCAGATCACTTCATCCTGGTATATCCTTTACACCCTTACATTTTTCTTACATTCCATAATCATACAGATACATCCTCATTCCATGCAATGCCAATCTATCTGCTCGATATGAAAACTTCTCTCCCCATGATTTTGCAAGGAGAGGGTGGATTATTTGAGATAAGGGGGGGTCATTGATCCTTCCCTGTCGATAATTTTCCAAGGGAACAAACCATCATTCCCTCCATTACCACTTACATCCGTGTCACCTTTTGGGTTAGGCCTTCCCCACCTACCCGCTACCAATCTACCGAACCAAAGCAATCAGGGCATCACATCAAACCCTCTCATTTTTCCACCAACATCGCAACAACAAATGGCAACCATCCAAGCTACCCCAATTGTCAACACATCCACCATTCCCCAAATTTCTCAAAGCATGGTTTCCCAAGGACCAGGAATCTTGAACACACCATCCACAACCCAAAATTCGATCACCAACATGACCATTCCAATCATCACAATGGTCAACACCATTCCCAATCCATCATCAACTCCATGAAAATTCAACATGATGAACTCATTCATCACCATGATTCATATAGTTCAACAAGCCACCCATCAAAGAGTACTTCAAAAAAAAACAACAAGCTGCATAGCTGGCTTCTCAACAAGTGCAAGCACAATTAGCTACCCAACAAATCACTCAAGCTACACAAGGTGCACAAGCCGCACAAGCTCAACAAGCCCAAAAAGCTATGCAAGCGACACAAGCAACACAACAAGCATAAGCTCAAGATCAAGCCCAACACCAGGCTCAATAGGCACAAGAATAGTACCATACACAACTACAAGAAATCCATCCATAGGCTTACCAACAAGCCCTGCAAGATTTTAAGGCACAACCATAAGCCAAACAACAAGCTTTGTTGTTGCAACAATGACCAGACCAACAACAAGCTTTGTTGGTGCAAGAACATCTAGACCAAAAAAAAGCTTTGTTGGTGCAACAATGGCTAGAGCAACAACAAGCTTTCTGGGAACAACAGCAATAGGACCAACAACAAGCATTGTTAGTAAAACTATAGGCATATGAGTAGACCTTACTTGTACAACAAATCATGCAACAAACCCCCATCAATATCACACCTGTCAACTAAACACTAAAAATGCCTCAAAACACATTCATCCCACCTCTTGATCCATAAAACAATGTAACAACACATATCAAACTGCTCTCACAACAAGTGTTGGATGTTTGGTCAGGAAAACCAACTAGAACACTAGGCAATTTGTGCCCCTATCCTTTTGACAGGATTCTTACAATGGTACCATTCTCGAAGGGATTTAAAATCCGCAAATTCGACAAATGTAATGGGATGGGAAACCCAAAAAATCACATCAAGGAGTTTCAAATGCATTGCATGGAAGTTGCATATGATGAAATGTACCTAATGCGGCTATTCCCTCAGAGCCTGACTGGTCCCACCATGGAATGGATCTCTCATCTACACACAAGCATCAGAACATTCCAAGAAATTGTGGATGCATTCCTCAAGAACTATGCATTCAACATGGGTATAGATGTTATTCTGGAGGAATTATCAACACTCAGATAGGGGAAAGGAAATTTATTTTCCTCCTTCTTGCAATGATGGTGATCTAAGGTCAATTGGAGCGAGTGGACCATGCCAGAGGAGCAACAAGTCTGCACTATCAAAGCCAATCTGAACAAAAAACTTGGCATTCTATCTAAAATTGTAATGCATCACAACATATGATCAATTGATCCCAAAGGAAATCAACATCAAAAGAGACCTCACTACATGACGGGGTGCATCTATTTTTTTTGCACATCAAGATAACCTTCCATCCACCAGTTATAATGATAAACCTCACACATGGTCAAGGAACACAAATATCACAAATGACGGATTGGTCAATGCCAAGGTCGTCATTAGTGCTCCCAAGTAGAATATCCAAAGCCATCATCAACTGAAAAATAACAACTATAACAATGTGCAAACTAGTACGGTAGCACAACAACAACCGCCTCCGAACAATCAAATCAATAACCTAAACAATCAAGGAGTACCACCTCCCCAAAACAAGTATCCACCCAAGCGGAAGTTCATGACCCTTGGGGAGTCAATCAAATCTATAATGAACATGTTGGTTAAAGAGAACCTCATCAAAATCTCCACTTCTAAGTAATATGCTAAACCCTTGACAAAACCACCTTGGTACAAGAAAAATTTCCTTTTTGATTATCATAAAATCAAAGGGCATACGATCGCAAATTGCATGAGATTGAAAAAAATCATCCAGGATCTCATTGAGGATAAAATCATAAATGTCGAGCAACCCACTAGCAATCAAGATCTCAAAATATACATGAATCTAATGCCCAATCACAATCATTGAAATAATCAAGCAAATAACCAAGGAAATTACCAAGGGAACAATAAAGGGAAACAAAAGTATGCCAATGCAAACCACATATACAAAGACATTGTTGCATGCAAGGATGAAATGGTCATCGTGATTAGCATCAAAGGAGACAACGCTGATTGTCGAGTCACCATACATGGTGAAAAGGTTACCATTGCAGGGGCATCACAACCATCTAAGACCCCCACCTTAAATCAGAAAGTCATTCCCTATTATTACAACGTCATTGACCAACTAAAATGAACACTCGCTCAGATCTCTATCATGGAGTTACTAAAAATTTCCACCACCCACATGAAAATACTTGATGAAGCATTAGTTGCATCCACTATCTCTGCTAACCTTGATATTAAACAATTCTAGGCTATGGTTGGTAACATCATCACCCCAATTATCCTCACCTTTTCTGACCAAGACAACCCAGCCCAGCCATCACACAACTGTGCACTTCACCTTCAAGTCCTGGTTCACAAAAGAAAGGTTAAAAGGGTCTTGGTGGATGGAGTTGTAGGCCTAAACATTTATTTGCTAAAACTTATAAAGAACTTGGGAATTTTTGAAGATTCTATTAACAGAAACAAAGGCATTACAATCATAGCATATGATCACCAGGAAAGAGTGTCCCAAGGCACTATCAAACTCCCTACCTAAGTGGGGCCAACCACTATGGAAACCACATGTTAGGTCTTTGACCTTGATTTACCCTACAATATCCTCTTTGTACATCCATGGATCCATGGGATGAAGGTGGTCACCTCAACTTTCCACCAATGCATCCAATTTTCATACCAGAATGAGGAGGTCACAATTCATGGTGATCCCGAGCTTTTCACCTATTGCAAGTATCTTCAAGCCAAGTTTTACAAAGTCCCCCAAGTCCCAAAAATGATGAAAGCCCTTCAAATTCATACATAGATCTATCCAACATCACCTCCACTTCTGCGAAAAAGACACCCTCCATTCCCAACATATCCGACATCAAGCTCATGATCCAAGATAATGGGTGTGGAGATTACTGAATGAAGAAGAATTATTTTGTTGTAGGAGAGTTACCTCAATCTCCTAGGTCACATGGGCAACCCCAACTAGTTGAAACATCATCTCACACTTTTAGGGAAGATCCTTCTAGATTTTGATGTTGGGGGGATCTAATTTGGGAGGAGGTGGATGAAAGGCCCACGCCTAATCTTCCCATGGATGAAAGAAGCAGAGGACTTCAAATGATGCTAGGTATGGGCTACAATAGAAATGAAATTCTTGGAAGGAACAGTGATTGATGACTAGAGCCCATCATTATAGAAAGATGAATGAGAAATATTGGCCTTGGATGTACCCCTATGAGTATAACCATACATGGCAGAGGTACCCCTATTAGAGAAGTCAGGTCTCTCCCTCAATTATTAGCAGCTACCCTTCAACTACCTGTATCTATAGGTTTACCAAATTATATAACTTCACCTTTGATATCACTGACATTTTTAGTAGTAGTGATGATGAAGAAACCATAATAGGCAGTCCCATGCTATTTGAAGACTCCTCCTTACTCATGGCTAGCACATCATCTTTTGAGTCAGGCCACCAACCCCACAAGATAAAACTAGTCTACCCACAACTCATTGATTACAACCAACGAGGACAACCAATTCTAGATACATTCAAAAATGATGAGGCACTCTCAAAATTATTGGGATTATGGGATACAATACCAAGTGGGGATAACAAAGCTAGATTTGATATTACACTAGACAAGCATACATATTACAGGGAGACGATTGAGTCCTTTAGTCGCAAAAACAAAAGACTAATAATAACCTTAGGGTCTTCAAGTGAAAACCACTGTGTGGCACTCTCTAACCATAGAATAGTGAAAATAAATGACACATCCAATGGTGAAAACCTCTTTGAGGTGCCAAAGGATGAAGGATTCCATCTCCCCCCGATTGCACTTCATCAAGAGAAATCAATAATCCTAGCAGAATAGTGCAATCCTGTCAACCTAGGCATAGAAGAGCTACCACACATCACTTTCTACATTGACTCACTTCTATCAGAGGAACAAGAACTCCTAGCAACATTCCTAAGAGAAAAAAAAAGTGAAATTTTCCTAGACTTATGCCGACATGTCGAGTCTCAATCCAGAAGTCGTGGTTCATCGCTTAGCTATCTACCCAAGGGCAAAGCCAGTGAGATAGAATTTGAGAAAGATGCACCCTCAAATAGCCTTGATAGTCAAGGTGGAATTTCAAAAGCTCCTAGATGTCAATTTTATACGCTCGATTGACTATCTTGAGTGGGTATCAAATCTTGTGCCAGTTTCAAAGCCTAATAGGGGCATCCACATTTGCACTGACTTTAGAGACTTAAACAAAGCGTGTCCTAAGGATGAATTTCCATTACCAAACATTTACATGATAGTGTATATGATGGCCAAACACAAGATTCTTTTTCTAATGGATGGTTTTTCTAGATACATTTAGATTAGATAGAAAAAGAGGACCAACACAAGACTACATTCACATGCCCATGGGGAACCTACTGCTGGAACATGATTTCATTTGTGTTAAAGAATACAGGTGCAACATACCAAAGATCCATCACATTTATATTTCATGACATGATTCATAAGATAGTGGAAGACTACGTAGATGACATATTGGCCAAATCTAGAAAAAGACGAGACCACATAGCCGCATCGAGCTCTATTTTTGATAGATTGGAAAAATATAAGGTTCATCTTAATCCGAAGAAATGCATCTTTGGGGTGAAATCAAGAAAAATCTTGGGGTATATAGTATCAATGAGAGGAAGCGAGGTAGATCCTACCAAGGTGAAGGTGATCCTTGAAATGGAAGCACGTAGGAAACTAAAGCAACGTAGAGGCCTATAGGGAAGGCTCCAATCCATTCACAAATTCATAGCACAACTAGAAAATAAATAGATCCCATACTCTCATCTACTCCACAAGGGGGTAGCATACAAATTGGATGACAAATGTAACCAAGAATTTAACAAAATCAAAGAATACTTACTCACGCCACTAGTTTTGATGTCACCAATCCCAAGAAAACCACTGATCATGTACATTTCAGCAACTATCGCAGCTCTTGGTGCTCTATTCACTCAACACGATGAAAATGGAAGAGAGAGAGAGCAATATATTATATCAGTAGAAATATAGTGGGACACGAGCTAAACTATACTCCTATTGAAAAATCTTGTCTAGCAGTTGTATTTGCAGCATAGAAATTTAGACACTACATGCTCGCTCATTAAATCAAGCTAATTGCGAAGATAGATCCTCTCAAATACCTACTTTCTAAAGCCACTCTCATGGGATGAAAAACCAAGTGGGCCATGATATTGATAGAACATGACATTGAATAGATGGATCGCAAGGCCATCAAGGGACAGGAAATTTTAGATCAACTAGCAAAAGCTCCTATTTATGCAGAGAACCCACTCATTTCAAAATTCCCTAATGAATCAATTTTAAGCCTAAGTGTTGTAGACCACTAGAAGATGTATTTTGATGGATCTTACACGCAACATAGATTAGTGGCATGAATTTTCTTTATAACTCCCCAAGGAGACTACATACCTAAATCTTACACACTATTATTTCCATGCACAAATAACATAGTAGAGTATGAAGCTCTCGTTATAGGCTTAAGGATTGTAGTACAATGGAAGATCATGGCTCTTAAGGTATATAGGGACTCTCAGCTCATAATCAATCAGGTAAACAATGAATATCAGACAAAGGATGAAAAACTAACTCCATACAAGAAGTTAGTGAAGATGCTCAAAGAGTCATTCATTGATATCACATTTGAACAACTACCCAGAGAAAACAACAGAGCAGCAGATACAATGGAAATAATTGGATCACTCTTGGAAATCTCGCGCAATGTCCCAAAATAAGAATTCCTTGTAGAGAGGCTTCTTGTACCAGCATTCGAGGTACTAGAGTCTAAATTTGTGTGTGAACTCGTTTGCCCTGGTGATCCCTTGTATCATGACATTTACACCTACTTAAGAATAGGAGCCTTTCCTACTGATATAACATCAAATCTTAAATGAGACTTCATCAAAAATTCCACCTGCTTTATCATCCTAGGAGAAACCCTTTTATCATAGGAGCATTGAAGGAACCCTATTGGGTTTCCTGAATACTAAGGAAGCCCTGACTACTTTAACTGAGGTACACAATGACATTTGTGGATCACACTCGAGTGGTATGACCTTGGCTAAGAAGTTGTTGAGAACTAGGTACTACTGGCCCACAATGGAGTGGGACACACATGATTTCATCAGAAGATGTCTACAATATTAGCACCATGGGGACCTCATCCATGCACCATCTCAAGAGCTTCATCCCATTGTTACACCTTGGCCCTTTTCACAATGGGGGATTGATCTCATCACAAAAATCACACCCACCTTATTCAATGGCCACAAATTAATCATCACCGCCACAAAGTACTTTACGAATTGGGTCGAAGCAATTCCCATGACCTACATAACTAGAAAGTAGATATCAAAGTTTATCCTAAACTATTTCATTTGCCGATATGGTGTCCCCCAAGCTATTATATGAGATAGTGGGTCACCTTTCAAAAACCAGGATGTCCATGACTTGTGTAGAAAAATCAATATCCAAAATCGCTTTTCCACTTCATACTATCCTCAAGGAAATGGCCAAGCAGAAACTACCATCAAAACCATCTTGAAAATCCTTAAGAAGACAGTCAATGACATTGGTTGTGACTGGAATTTGTAGTTAAATCCCACCTTGTGGGCCTATTGCACCAGAATCTACACACCAATAGGTGCCACCCCATTCTCCCTTGTCTATGGATCAGAAGCCATCTTACCCATTGAGATCGAGCTCCCATCCTTGAGAATATCACTGCAAAACCTCATCACAAATGAAGAATACAGGGTCTCGCGACTGAATGAGATGGAATTATTGGATGAACGGTGTATGGATTCCCTAAACCATCTATAGGTGTATCAAAACTGTCTCAAATGGAGTTATAACAAGAAGATCAAGAGGTGGACCTTCCAAGTCAGTGAAATTGTGTTGAAGGAGAACCAAAAGAATGTACCAAACTCTGAAAGAAAAGGAAAATTTGAACCCAACTAGTTGGGACCTTTCATCATCATGGAAAGCTATAAATCAAGGAAATATTAGTTATCAAAATGAGAAGGCGGGCCTCTATGGAAGCCCATGAATAACTCCCATCTCAAGAAGTTTTATGCCTAAAATATTTCAAGGTATAGAACTAAAAAATACAAAAAAAAAAAGAAAATGTCTTGAAAAAATGGTCACCCTAATGAAAACCTGGTAAATAGGCATCTCGGTGACAACAAAAAAATTCAAAAAATACAAAAATCGAAAACAAATAAAAAAAAAGATTGAAAACAGTAAAGAAAAAAATCGCCCTCTAGTGAAAACCACTTTGGTGCCGCATTGGACAAGTACCTTGGTGAAAACTTAGAAAACAAGCACAAACCATAAATAAAGCACTCTCAATCAACCAGGGTCATCATGACTTTCTTATCGATTACATCTTACCATTCATCCATCATTAATCTTCAATCCACCATCTATTTGCATCTATATCGTAGCTTGATCTTGTGTTCGAATCATGTTCCACCCTAGTACTACTTGGCATATTCCTAAGGCCATTTTATCTTTCCTGTGTCAAAGTAGTCTATCACATCATATTTGGGGCATGTTCCTATACCTACATTGGATCGAATTCATGTATATTCTTGTGATCTTCCTTAAAATCAATCAAAAAATCAAAAACATTCATAAAATCCTTCAAAAAATCCAAAATCATATCAAAATCAAAAAGTGGAATCATCTTGTCGAGCTATTTCATCTTTGAGCTTGAACGTAGGCAAGGTTGATCTTTGATCATCCCCCGAGACACCCTAGGTTAGTCCTTTAGGTGTCTATCATAATCTAGAAATATGTTTTCCCATCTTTCTCATCATCAAGTCGAGTTTGTCGTCGGTCAAATTGTGTGGTCTCTGTGTGTATAATGTAGGCAAGGCTAATCTATTGATCAGCTCCCAAGACCCATAGGATAGGTCTTTAAAATAGTCTCTTGGTCAAAATCTCGAAAATACCAAAAAAATCTCAAAATCTCAAAATCCCAAAAATAGCCTCAAAACATTTCAAAAAAACCAAAAACAACCAATTTTTTTGAAAAATCCAAAATGGTGCAGCCATCTCATCTCACTTTCACCCACGATTATCAACATTCCTAATAAATCAATCATCACCTTCATCCTTTGGTGAGTCAGTCGGAAGCAAGTCTAGCAGGTTCCAAAGTGAACACCCTGATCGTCAGAAGTCTCAAGTCAAGGTCACTAAGCAAGCAAGTTGATCAACTCGGAGTATCAATAGCTTATCATTCAATCAATCTAATCAGAACCCTGATCACAACATGTCCTAGGATGCATCCTTCCCATGATGCACATCAGCATTAGGCATCACCTTATTTTAGATTTGGCTAGCGGTACGAAGAACATTAGCTTGTTTGATTACTTTATCTTGGTCTATTTTGACTTATCTTATTTTGCGCTCATTCCAAGGACCTCTCGATGATGCCTAAAAAAAATAGGTTTAGAGAGAAAGGAATGGGGTAATGATCATTATATTTTTGTCTATTGTTCTTGTTGGATGTTCTTGTAAAATAACTTGGAAAATACTTGCTTTGTTAGTGTTGATGGTGTTTTTTATGCACTTTACAACACAGGTAATGGATAGATGCATTACCTCTCTTGAAAGACAATCTTCCACAATCAAATTGCAGAACACTATCCCAAGGTCTCTCGGATGTCAGGTCTTGACAGTGCTTGGAATATTTCAGTTGTTTATTTGATTTGCTGGAATCACAAGGTGGGCTTACGTAATTAAAGCTGTAGGGAAATTGCGTCAACCAACAGAGTCCTATAGATCTGGAATTACATGCTTTGCTGCAGGTTCAAGCAGCAGTCTTGGACTCTAGTATTTTGTCTAGTTTGGCTTTTACAATGCACAATGAACCTTGATACGAATAGTTTCTGAAAGAAAGGAAAAGGGGGAAAGGGGCGAAGAAGAAAGATGTTTCCTAAACCTGCAACTACTGATGAACAGTGATCATGGAGATTCTTGCCGTGGACAGTTTCCTTAAACGGGATTTCACTTAACCAGAATTCTCACAATATCATGAAATCTGTGTTATCTTCTAGGGACTGCAAATATTCATTGTTCATTCACAATGGAAGCATGGATGAAGATGAAATTCAATGAGCAGCAATGGAATAGGAGTCTAGACTAACTTTACACAGTCATCTACCCTCAGCAAATGACCAAAAGTATGGACAAGGAAAGCATACACACAACAATTATTTCCAAGATCAGAAATATCATATCAAATCTATCTAGCTCAAAGCGAAGATGCTAGAACAACAGAGTAACTTAAAACAATCTATAACTAAAAGGGAGAAGAATCATGAAACTTATTGAGAAACTCAGAAAATACACCAAAATTGACTGTATTTGCTATTTATAATTTCTGCAACAAGTCTTTACAGCAACTCAACTCTCTAAAATGAGAGGAGGAGAGCTCTATTTATAGATTCAAATAACAAAATGTATGGCCAAGATTTGATTCTATTATGTGGCCAAGATTCATCTTACATTAGCGTCTCACCTAACCCCCAAATATTACAATTAATAGCTCATTTTGTCTCTTCCCAATCTCGTCATCTAGTGACAACACTGTAGTGGATTTATCTTTCAGCTGTTTACTCTTGGCTGTAGCTACTCTTTAAGGTACTGTTCTTCGATGACCGAATTGCCTTCGTGCTTCCTTAGTGCTGCATACTCCATGAAGCTCAAGATCAAGGTTTGGAGCTTTTCTACCTCCATGATATCAGACTTTGAGATTTGATAACTCCATTCTTGAGAGTTGTTGTTGAGCTTCTCCCAGTCTGCTTCATATTTGGTGCTATTTTCCTTGCAGACCTCTGATTGTGTGAATGCTCGAGCAGCAAAACTCATGAATTCAGTGGTGACCTCAGCAGACATCCCATCCTCCATGGTCTTCAAAAAGTGGGGTTCGAGGTTCTCAGGATTGATCTCGGTGGTAGGAACCTCATACCCTGTCATCAATTTAAGGTATTGGGTGCACTCCTCCCTGGATTCCCTCGCCCATTCAATATCTAGAGCAATTCGCTCCAAGACCTGCTCCAGCCTCCTTTTTCTATGGTTGTAGTCCCTCTTCTAGGTATCCACCAGCCAGTGGTCATCATCCTTGAGGGCGAGATCCTTCTCCCATACATCACTTGGCAATGTGAGGATAGCCTCAATTTTTGAGTAGGCTGTGTCGTACTTCCCTAGGAACTTTTCACAGATTTTTCTTGTGTCCTCAAGAGTTTTTTGGACCTCTAGAAACCGATTTGTTGATCGAACAGCTATGTTGATACCTGTGTTCCCTATATCTAGAACTTGACAGAACCAGTTTTCTGTGGTTTTATCCAGGTTCCGTCTCCTCTCAAGTTTCTTAATTTGTTCATGGGAAAGCAGCTGAGGTGGGGCTGACGAGGTTGTAGGTTGCTCATCCAGAGACGACCACTACTGGATGTAAGTTGTTAGATCTGCAACCTGCTCTTTTAACTCGTCTTTTGAGCTTTTGTCTTGCTGAATGAGGTGTACGACCGTGGCGACCGACTCTTGGAGGTTTTCGACCTTTTGATCCCTCGTGGCCACTCCTAGATCAATGGTGGAAACGTTGTAGGTTGTGCCTTGTTCCCCAACCACCAGCATTGCTAACTGTACTGCTCTTGATCCCGAGGCGTCCATAGTTATCTTTGACTTGACCTTTGGCTTCTTCTCCTTTCGGGTGCTGATATGCTCCCTGGCCATGATGGCTTCCAGCCTCACCTTGGGATCCTTTGAAGTGGGAGTCTTTGGCTTTAGTTTTCTTTGTAGCCAATCGGGCATTTGGGAGTCCTTTCCTAATCCCTCATCTATCATTCCACTGTCCTCCTTTTCTAACCCAATAGTTCGGACGATGATGGCCCTTTTACTGGTTTCTATATCTTCCTTCTCTTCAGTGAGAACCTGCTTGGACGTCTCATGTTTAGCCGGGGACTCGGCGTGTGACTGTCCTTTTGGAGAATCCTCCTTTCTTGCATCCTCTTCCTCGCTTGAGATATTCTGATATTTCTCTAGAATCTCTATTTGTTTGTCCTCGGAGAAGAGGGTTTCTTTATCATGCTTTGGAGTCTGGCCACATTCCTCAGCTGGAGATCTATCTCTTTTTGCCTCTGTAGCAATAGTCTCCTCCTCCTGTGTGAGCCGATCCTCGGCTTCCTTGTCCTCGATTTCTTTGAGCTTTCGTCCCCATTCTTCGTTGAGCCCGGGATCATTTGATTCCCAGATTAGCTCAGCATTATGGTCTCTGCTATCCTCACTGTCACCACTTGAAGCCTCATAAGCTACCGTGTCAAACTGCTAACGCTCAAATGGGGGATTCTCAGGACCCTGAAACTCTGCAGGCTCTGGAGCCTTTTCAGCTTCTAGCTATTGTCGTTCCCGCTCATCTGATATTTGCATCGTTGCTTTCATTCTTGGTGACTCAGTAGAGGGTGATGCTATTGGGGTGGAGGTCATAGCTTGAGCTATTGCAGCCTGGACCATTGGATTGGCTAGCATCCCTAAAAGCTCTGATGGCACATTCTGCACGTATTTTGCCAAGGACTCTGGAAGGCTTGAGGTTGGTGTTGTGGCAGTGGGAATGGAAGGAAAGGAAGGAGACATAGAAGGAGAGGTCAAGGGTGAGGTGGCAGCAGATGGTGAGTCCGTATGAATAACCTGCATCCCTTGAGAAGTAGGAGGGAGGTGAACAGAGATATACACCACAGGTGTGGAGGATACTAAAGCTGGAATCGAGGTAAGTGGAGTGGCGGGTGTGATGATGATAGGTGGAGATCCAAATGAGATGGATCTTTTGCTGGCAATCCCAAGGGGTGAATCTTTGGACATCATAATTGTCGCCATGCCTCCTGTTGTTTTCCTTTTCTTCTTCAAAGGCTCCAACTCAGATGAATTGCAGACATAAGTCTTTGGCATTGGGAGTTGTTGGCCAACGTCCTTCCTTTTCTTGGACTTCGGAGAGGGTGGGGCTTGCGATGTCTCCCTAGCTGTAGTAGTGGCTTCTCCACCTTCGAAACCACTTGGTTCACTAATGTGTTCGCTGGCAAGGTTAGTGTACGTTCGTGCGACCCCTTGTTGTTTTAGTTGGGCAACCTTGCTATTTATCCATCCTCTTGTCCTGGCCTCGACGGACCTAGTGAGTACACTGACATCACTGAGTTCTGGGGTATCCCAGTTGATTGCAGGTAGCAGCAGGTTGGACACTGTATCATAGATCGGGTCTAGAATTGTCTCCTCATCCTCCTCTACCTGATCAGGAACTAGGCATAAGTTTACCCTTCGCACATGGACTACGGTCATACGCATATAATAACGCATCCGTACTTCAAGATCGTCCTTGCAATTAGCCCAAAATTCCTCGATGTTGTGGAGGTGGGCATACCCACGTCCCAACGCCTTGCGGACATGGCCATAAGGATCCATCTGTGGCCTTGTTGTGTATTGCTCGAAGTTGTACTTGGCCAACTCCTTTTCAGAGTATCCTGCACACTGGGAGGTATGAACCTTATACATTCCTTGACCCAAATTCATTGGATAGATAGGGCCTACCAGATGTTTCTCGCCTAAGAGGCTGTGGATGGATCGCAGTTGCTGAGTCAGCTCCAAGAGGATAATTCGGTCGTTTGGATACCGAGGCAACTTATTTGGCTTATCCAAAAAGCCCTCTGCATGGATGTAGGTGAATCTAGGGAACTAGATGTACCAGAAGGCATACTACCTAAGGAGGACTCTGGCACTGTGGGACATCCTCCTATGGAAATCCCTGGCTACCGACCTGATTATGTGGGCAATGAATGCATCATTCACCTTGCAGTAGCTGCTTTTGAAGTTCTTGAATTGCAGCTGAGGGTACCTATCGTAGGGCTTTAGCTCTGGCCCTGATGGATCACTAGGCATCTGTGTCAATCCCTGGTAGTGCCTCTAATTAGCAAGAGAGTACACCAAGTAAGACGTCATGAAGAATTGATTAGTCTTCTTTACTGTGGTAAACTGCTCATGGAAGCAGTTGCTAATTATCTCTCCCCAGTAGAAGATGGTTCCTTTCCCTCAGAGAATCTGTTCTATGAAGTAGAACATCCATTCCTGGAAGAACATTGCACCAGGCAAGCCCATGACTCTACTAAGCAGAGTCACCAGATCATGGAAGTCCTTGTGGAAATCACTACGGAAAAGCTCATGGGGAATTTTCCCGGCGCTGCCCCGTTTATCCTTTAGCCAACACTGATTAATGAGTCTTTTGCAGTCCAACGTGTCGTGTTCCCATATACTGATAAATCTTCCTTGGTAGGGACCTCCATGCTCTCGAAGGTGGGAACGTGGAAGGTTTTGGTAATGCCTGACGGAGACATATCTGCGAGGACATTTCCCTCATGGTCTACGATAGTTCTAGTGTCGGACTGATACGCCTCGACACACACCATTACCATCTCTGGGGCCACTAAGGCTGGTGGGAAACCTGCTGCCTTGGTGAGTCCATTGCTTTTAATAGCTCTTGCATTTTCCGTTTTGGGGTTCATCCTAACCCTATGAATGAACTCATCAACATCGACCTATCCGATGTTGGTATCTAAAACATCCCTCCAAAGGGAGGTAATCCAGGATTGGATGGGGACTCCCTAGAATTTGTACTTCATTAGATCCTGATCTTCTTTGCCCCTTGGTGGCTTTGCGATTCCTTTTCCTTTCCTGGCAGCACCGAAAGTTTCTGGGCTAGATTCCATGAATTCTGCACAAAGGGCAAGAGTCAATAGTGAAGAACCTATCATAAGAACTATTGACGAATCCCTGCACGTCAAGATTAGTCCGAAAATCATAGTAGATATTTAATAAGCACTTGAAGTTAGATACTTTATAACCCTAGAAGTTTGTACAATCAATCTGGGGTTCTTAGGCTGGAAATCCCTTGGCAGAATGCCATTTGGAGAGGCAAAATGAGAATGGAATTCCCATATGCACCTCCTAGGGTTGGATTTCAAGTTTGAAGGTTGGAAATAGAAGACAACGAACTTTTAGCAAGTGGGTCGAAGTCCGTTTCAAATTTGGAGGTCATTTGACCCCCCATTTGAAGGTTCGGGTATCAGTGGCAGGCAGGCCGTCTAAAAATGGCGTAGAAGAAATGGAAATCCGGGAAACAGAATCTGGGTCTTAGAATTTCGTTATCGGGAAGCGGTCATCGTTCGGCCGTGAGGAACGGCGAGGCGCAGGAGGGAATCTAGAAGCGGAATTTCGAAGAAGGAAATCCGAACAAGGAAACCCGAAACGAAATTCGAGAGAAATATGGAAGAAAATGGAAGTTTGAGTTTAAAAAAAAATTCCACGGCCGGGAAACAGGATCCGGGAAGCCGCCAGCTGGATGCCGTGCAAAAGGCGAAAAACAGATGGATTCCCAAAAAGAGAAGTCCGAAAGGGGAATTCTGGGAACGGGATCCTGAAGAGAGAATTCTAAAGGAAAAGATGGAATTTGCGAGTGAACTTATGAAATTTTGATAAAGGTTCTGGGGAAAGGCATCCGGAAAGCCGCTAGGTCGGGGCCGTTAAAAACGGTGAAAAGGAAACGAAGTTCCGGAGCAGGAAATCCGGACGAGAAATCTCGACAAAGGAATTCCGGAGAAGGAAAATTAGCAGGAGAAGAAAGGGAGGCCGCGGGAAGACCTGGGCCCGGAAGATGCCAGCCGTTTCGAAGAATGGCCGCGACACAGGAAAGTTCCGGATCGATCCGAAGGTCGATAGAAGGCGGATTTTTGAATTCAAAGAAATGGGTTTTGTGCACAGTGATGATATCTACTAAGTTAGGACTTCGTTTTTTATTTATCCTTAACAAAATCTCAAAAAAAAGCGAAAAGAACTTAGGGCGCGGGACGAAAAGCCTACCTCAAAAACCCGAAGAATAGGCTAGTCGGATTCGCGGACATCATCGGAAGAAACAGCTTGAAAAACATCAGAAAGGAAGCTAAATCACCGGGAGCTCTGGAATGCGCTTCTGTTAGTCAAAAATTTGATAATGACAGCCGAAGAACGTTTTTATAGCAGAAAATGCCATTAGTACAGCAATAAATGCTTCGTATGGTTGCTGGTGGGTTGGTGAACTTCGAAAAAAGGAAGGCGGTGGGACGTCCGGAATTGGATGTCCGAAAAGCCGTTCCCGGGAAGACATTGCCCGGACGCCATGAAGAACGGTGAAACCTGAAAGGAAACTCGGAAGGGGAAACCCGACAAAGGAAACCCAAAAGGGGAAATCCGGACAAGGAAACCCAAAAATTTCAGAAGATGTAAAAAAACTTTTGATGCGAAGTTTCCGGTCAAGGCGAGATTTTTTAAATATAACATTGGGAAACGTGCCACCTTTATTGAAGGGAAAAAAGAGGGTCCCCGTTCCAAATGGGGCATGTGTGCAAAAAGGGGCACAATAGTTAGGTGCATCCTAGCAAGGTTTTCGTATGTCAAGTGTGAACAGGAATAGTGTTAGAAACCAAGATCAGACATGCAAACCAAAAGGCCTTCCACAAAAGAGAAAAATAATAAAAAGAAAGATCTTTGCATGAAGATGTGAAAATTGATATATCAGAATTAAGATATTACAAGAGATGATTTGCTTTATAAAAGCAATTTATGCAACCCTATTGTTGACCTGAAAGGAAACCCTAGTGTTCACACTTAATAATTAATCAATTATTAATGTGCCTAAGTTTAGCTTAAGTAACTAAAGGAATAAGTGACTTAATTAATTAACTAGTATGATATAATTAATCAAGTGTAATAACTTATTACTCTAACACCCCCCCTTAAGTTGAACTTATGAAGTAGCTAAAACACTAGAAAAAACATACATGAAAGCAAATATGGGTCTTAGCAACTAGGCCTGATCAGGTACCCATGTACAAATGCAATAATGAGGTAGAGAAGGAAAACACAATGGGACAAAACCCCCCTACAATGAGATGACATGCTGCAAAGAAGCATTGGAAGAACACTGTAGAGTAACACTGGAACCACAATCTGACAAGCAAGGAAAGATACTTATGTTTACAAGAAACCATATCAGAATCATAATAATGCAACAGCAGACCCGATGCCACAGAACACTCAAAAACTCCACATAGGAACAACCCTAGAATCTATGAAGCAACGGTAGATAAAATGAATGATGTGATACTGAAATGAAGTGCAAAGATGCAAGTTGCACCCTCCTAACTGCCAAAATATCCAAGTAATCTCCAAAAAACCCATTGGGCCAAATATAGAAAACATTGCATGGACAGCAACATAGAGCTCCTCAATACCTTTCCAACACTGCAAAGATAGTGAAAATCGGAGATCGTGGAAAAAGGTTATGAGCTCAGAAGCATAAAATGAACATTTTACTTCAAACATAAATTAATGTATCTAAACAAAAAAATACTAAAAAATAAACTACACCACAGAAAAGTGTTTGGAACCAGCTTTCCGGTGATATCTCATTTTCCCTATTTCGATACCATATGCCCAAGTTATGACAAAAAGGAAAAAACCTACTCCTTTAAGGCAAATTAGAATGAGGAGGGGGAAAAAAGGGTCGTACGGCCACTGACATCATGCTGACATCATCAGTTCCCAAGCATAAAATTGATGGCCCTCTGGCCATCATCGCAAAAAATTGCCCCCCTGCAAAAATAAAATCAGCCCCTGGTCACCCATGTGACCGAGGCGGGGGTTGGAGTTTGCCGGGGGCCAGGGGCGAAGCTCCAGGTTCCCCATAGAACCTACGCTAGCTGCAAAGGGCCCGCTGGGGCTGAACTCAAGTCGGCGGTGGAATGGGGGAGACACCGATGGTGATGGCTACCTGGTGGCTGTCGGGTGGCCGCTCGGTGGCGGACCTCTGTTGAACTGGCGGTGCGAAAAATAATGCACAGTTTGATTTTTTTTTGCAATGTTTCTGAAAATCATGCCTTGGGGAGCATACTGGGGAGGCCGTACAGCCTTCCTGGCAAAATGTTTTTTCCTTCCAGATCAAGTGCTAAGAAATCGACCAAACGATTGGTGTCCTTAGGGTTTTTGGCTACTGTGAATGCGATGGTTACCTTCGTTCGTGCTCAAAATGCTCTAAAAAATCAGCTACCTCTAGAGCTTGCAAAAAATCACCGAGCTTGAAACTATCACAGATTTCTTCAACGATGACCAAAATCAGTAAAATGAAAGTCAATCCTAACTTTTTCCAGTTCTTTGAATCCAATGGTGAAGCACAATCTGATCCAAGACACCGCATAGATGAACTCAAGGCATAAAATCCTCAAAGAACCCCAAACGAACTCTGCAATGATTTTCTCCATAATTTGAGAAGGGGTTGCATGTTAAGGCTCTGATACCATGTTAGAAACCAAGATTAGACATGCAAACCAAAAGGCCTTCCACAAAAGAGAAAAACAATAAAAAGAAAGAGTTTTGCATGAAGATGTGCAAATTGATATATTCAAAATTAAGATATTACAAGAGATGATTTTCTTTATAAAATCAATTTATGCAACTCTAATGTTGACCTAAAAGGAAACCCTAGTGTGCACACTTAATAATTAATCAATTATTAATGTGCCTAAGTTTAGCTTAAGTAACTAAAGGAATAAGTGACTTAATTAATTAACTAGTATGATATAATTAATTAAGTGTAATAACTTATTACTCTAACAAATACTCCTATATGATTGTCGATTCAAGTCCATCACACTAGGTACAATGCCATCACGTTTCTTTATACTTTGATGCTTCCTACCTACGTGTGTTATCAAACATGAAGTAATTGGCCCTTTGAAAATTCCAACTCCTGGTAAGAAAATCATCATCATCATCATCATAGTGTAGGATTGTGGATCCTCCTTTTATTGTCTTATTCTTCTTATTCTTCTATCTTTACTAACATTTCTATCTAAAGTAGGTTTGAGTTCTCAAAATATACACGAGGCTACCCATCGTCGATGAATGTCTATACATCATCAGAATTCTCTACATCAAAGAATGATCTTTCATCCTCTGATCAATAGAACCACACCTCTCACATATTATCGCAATCTCGATCAGAAAATCAAACATTTTTGTTTGATCTCTCGAGGGGGCAATATACTAGCATAATCCTTCTCGCTGGGGCAGCAGTGGAACATCCGAAAAAAATGAATTTTTTTGAACTTTGATCACAAAATTTTATTCTTTGAACCAATGCAACAAGTGCATTGCTTCAAAGAGGAGAAAAATGTAGACACGAAAAGTATACAAGTTGATCCTACACACCTGAGCCTGATTGCTAACATCATTTCGTCCTTAATCATCTTCTCATCTTGTCATCAATTTTCAGCCCTTAAATAAATAAATCATTATCTATCAAATTAAGTCACTCTTCCTTGTTGATTAGATTAATCAATTTAATTAACTCTAAGTCTCTGTTTAATTAAATAATTCACTTTATTTAATTAAATCTCTAAAGTTATCTTATTAAATTGAATAAATTAAACCTTATTTAATTTAATCTAACACTATCCCCTTTGGTTAAATAAATCAAATCATTTATTTAATTAAACCTTTCCTCTCAATTTCACATTTAAATCAATTCATAAATTTAAGTCAAAATTGTCACATCTCCTAAATCTATCATTAAATTAATTAACCTATGATTAACTTAATCCTAAACCATGTCACATTTTGTGGATAATGCAACTTGCACAATGAATCAATTACTTTGATTTATTAAATTACCTATTTTCTCTCGACATGGCATAAAGGAGAATATTCCCTCAATTTGAATTCAAATCTAAGTGGATTTTTCCTTCCAACAAAGCATTCACTCCTCTTACATGTCCTTGTTCATTGAGCCAATTGGCACTTATTTCATTCTTTTTTCCCTGTCATATGTCATTTCTCAAATTTGAAATTCCACCTAATATTATTTATTGTGCATGATCACCAAAATGTACTCAACCTTCACCCATTCACATCTTGAGAAATGGCACTTGGCCATTGGATGTTGAATGATCCCACATTGCTCAATCTCACTCATTCTTCCAAATTTTAAATCTATAAATAAGAGACTCTTCCTCACATTCTTCATGCACCTTTTGAATCCAAAGTTATTATCTTTACATTAGAGCAATATCATCTATTTTCTTGAGCATTTTCCATCACTATAGCTAGGTTATTGCAGGTTTTCTCAAGGATTCATCTTGTTCTTCATCAAGAAAGTGGATCAATCTCCACCAAATCATCAAGCTTACAAAGGAGTTGGGAAAGGGCCAAATTCTACACATAATTGACACCAATTCGCCCATGGGATGAAGTGTTTTCATTATTTGAATTAGGATTTAACTTAGTTACTTGTTTTGTTCTTCATATCATTTCCTATTTTGAATATTGTAGATGGATTTTATGGGGAACCCTTGTTCTTACTTGCATTTCAATCTAATAATGTGCTTGTTTGCCATGTTTTTGTAGGTATATGATTATGGTTCATAGTTGCTAATTGATATAGATAGGTGAGGGCAACAAATAGAAGCTTAAAAAAAGGGTTTTTAGCTCTATAAAAGGTTGTTTCAGGGGCATAAAGGGACTAAGTCTCCCAAGGTGGAAAATGAGTGCCGGTGGTCATTTTTTATAGAATTTTTACATTTTTTTGGTTGATTTTTATGTTTTATGTGTTGTATGATGTAGACCTAAGATGTAAATGCAAAATTTAAGAAATTTTGAAGGATTTAAGATGCAAAAAGGCAATGTATATGCACTTTCACTAATGCAAAATTCGAAACCCTATAATGCAACTTAACTAATGCAAAATACAATGCAATATTAATATAATGCAAACCTAGGATGATAAAGAACTCCAAATTAAAAAAGAAGGTATTTGAAAAGTAGGTTCACTGAAATGTAGCATTCACCAAAATGTAGTGAATATTTTTGTCACCTGTTGTACTTCTAGGGTTTTACACCTAAAAGGAGAGAGTCAAAGATCAATCACTTCATTTAAGAACAAACCCAAAAGATTCCAATGTAATAGGGATTGAAATCCATCAAAGGATATTGCTCATAAGGCTAGAAGTTGATAAAGAAGATAAACTATGGATACAAAACTAAATAAATGTAAGGTGTTTGAAAACAAATTGTGATATGTAAACTTATACTAAATGACCTAGAAATGCAAATGAAACAAAATAGAAAAATGTAAAACTAAATGTCTACACCTGTAAATGTGTTGCAAATTGGAATGGAGACTAGAAAGGCTACTAATTCTAAAAGTTTGGCCTATTGGGACACTTATGCCATTTTGGGTGACTTAGTCCAAAATCTGGAAAATTGCATCAGAGCCCATTTCAACGAAACGAGTATTCAGATTTACTGAAAAACCTTGAAAATAATGTGCAGTGGGACTAAATCACCACTGATGGAAATTTAGTCCACTTTGGATTTTTTGAAAATCTAAAACTGGAAATGGAAGCCCTTAGTGTGCACTCTCTGCTCCTCCAAGTATCCAGATTTGAAACTATGATTTTTGGCACTGTAAGTGACTTTTAGTGGATATTTTGACTTTGCTAACAAGGAGATCTATTCAAAAACTTTTCAATATATTCCTCAATGATCTCCAAGCCTTCAAGGTACCTAAATCTACAAACACGCAAGGAAAGAGAGAGAAATGTCGATTGTTACGACATGCGGGTTTGCCTTTGTCAAATCCCTTTTAGGTAATTAAACCAAAATAAATATATAAGATAATGAAGCATGAACATGAAACAATGGAATTAGAAACTTTCCATGATGATTGATCTTTAATTTCTACAGCAATGGATGAAGAATCCATCCTTGAATGCTTCTTGATGACTTAGAATTCTAAAACCCTAGCTTGCTCAAGAAGAGTGATGAATGAATGTGGAGAAGATTGATTGAATGAATGAATTAGCCAACTAATTAGGGTGAAAATGAGTGGAAAACCCTTTATTTATACATAATTATGCCCTAATTCCATAAAATACCTCATCATAGGCCGACCTCAAGGTCTAGAGAATAATATCCTGCCTGAATTATAAGATAATTTTGATTTTTAAGTTAGATGGAACTAAGTTTCCCAAGGTGATGACTTGGTCCCACCAGGGCAATTTTATCGTGTGTCTGAAATTAAAGTGCATTTCATTATTTTTAACAGGATTGTTTTTTGAAACACACTTAAGTAGTGCCTGTAAGTGTATTAAAGGGTCATTTAAACATAAGAAAGGGTCAAATTATTGATGAAAAGCCTATGACAATATGAAATTTTGTTACAACTCCCTACAAAACTTTTAAATAAGGCTTGGTAAGTGATAAAAAGAGGTTATTTAAGTGAAATATAATGAAAGGGTTCTAGAAAAGTGTGAATGCAGGTTAGAACACTTCACAACACTTTTACAAGAAACCATAAAATTATAATTGATTCAAAAGGGTCCAAGACCTAATTTCAATGTGTTGGCCACATTACAACATTAAATCTAGGCAAAACTAGGCCAAAAAACCACAAGACCCAAATTAGCGTGAAAATGTCCAAGGATACAATTTTTTTGTGACATAGTAATCAAGATATAGGACTATGATGCACTTCAAATTAGAAATAAGGTTTCCAAAGACTAGCTTCACCAAAATGAACTCAATAAAATAGGGTTCCACCTTTTGAGATATGGAACACAAGGGGTTTAGATCCTCCTATTTCACTCTAGTTCATTCAAGGAAACCTTAGATATCCCAATCTAATGGTGCAATTGAGAAAATGTAGCTACTATAAGGTCTCCTAGGGTTTGATTAAAGACCAAATGGGGTTCACCACTAAGAGAAGGCTTAGAAAGACAAGAAATGAATGTAACATGCAAAACCTAACTATATGACTGAAAAAATTAACTCAAATCAGAATAGAAAACTAGAGAGAAACAAAGGTGCACTTGGAAAATAGAAGATGCTTGAAAAAATGCATGTATTAGAAATGATTTTTCCACAATACATAAGATTTAGATAATATAATACTAGATTCAACTATGTCTATTTATTTGTATCAACGTTTTGAATCACACTCAATGATTCATCATTAAGAAGAGGAAACGAAAATCACTAAGTGTGATTCGAAATGTCGATACAAATAAATACACATTTAAATCCAAAAAAATTTACATAAAGCACACTAAGACTCATACAAAAATAAGGGTGATTTAGCCCCAATTTAGGGTTTCAGGCTAAAACTAGAATTTGCAACTACTAAACCGAGATCTACAGAAAAAGTTTAAAAACTAGTATATTAGAACTCATATGCCACAAGTGGTGATTTAGTCCTAGTATTAGGGTTTCTCTAAAACTTTGATATCCTCTAGTGTTATTCTATAGCTTCTCTCCCTTCTGATCTCTGAGTCTGAAGCTCTAAATTTTGACCTATAGGTGACTTTTCACAATCTTGCAAGATGGATGACAAATTTGACAACGTTCTCCAATCTTTCTCTTTAATGTATATTCAACCTAAATCTGAAAATAAGACATAAAAGAGAGGTAAAAAATAAAATTAGTGGATAGGGGTTTACCTTGGTCAAACCCCATTTTGGTAATCAAACCTTTAAATAAAATGAAATATAATGGATGAATGATGAATGAAAAAATATGCTATGTTGCAACTCATAAAACACTTGATATGAAGGTTGCAATCTTGTATGAAATGGCTAGCATGAATTTGGATCTTGAATTGAATGCTTGCTTGAATCATAAGAGCTTACATCACAATGTTAGCTAAAAAGAAAACATGATGCATGATGACTTTGACATTTTGCTTGAATCTTGAATATAGCTCCAAAATGCTTGATAATAAAGTCTTGAATGTTATTGAATGCTCTTGAATGCTCAATTGAATGGAAATAAGATCACTTGAATTCAATAAAATTCTTGATTTCATGTTAGTAGAGAATATGTGAAATAACCTTATATTTATACTTGTTTATTTCAAGTTTCCCGAAATTACAACATTACAAGCCGAAATCAGATGTAGGAGAATAAAATCCCACCAAGAATATATAAATTTAAAATAGGTCCAAGCTAAATTGGAATCATATGATAGTTGGGGCATATGAGTCCTAGTAGGCAAGGCTTGGGACACAAATTTCAAGAAATGTTAAGCTATATGACAAATTCAGGATTAAGCCCCAAAAATTAGGTGGGACCCATATGCCCAACGTGGTCTATGAGTCCCAGATCACCAAATCTAGTCCATACAATCCAAAATCACTAAATTATGATTGGTCATTAGATGTGTGTCAAGATCATCCTCGGAAAGATGCATTAAATAAGGCTTATGGATGCAAAATAGGATTAAGTAAGGCATAAATAAGCCCAATTTCGGTGGGAAGGGCCCAAACAAGTGTGAAAATTTAAAGGGATACATTTTTATACACTTTAAAAAATGAAACAAAGTAGTTGGTTTCATGCATAGAAGTGATATGGAACCAAGGTATTACAAAATGGGAAGGATAAAGGGTCCATATTAGGTATAAATCATTACAAAGAAGTAGGGCATCAAAATTCTATGAAAAAATAAATAAACATGTGTCACAATAATCGAGATAGAAATTGTGCTCAATTTGAGAGATTTATCTAAGGATGAGAATGATTAGCTCACATGATGGAAAAACCTATGTCTACCATGTAGAATAATAATATGGTGAGCACACACAATAGTGAATGAAATTCATCAAGGTAAATATTTACCATAACACTGAGAGGATAGTTGTAAGTTCTACTATAAGAAATTTCCAACCAATTGTATCCATAGGGAAGACATAGTCATTGAGCCAGGGACTTAGATGTCCTTTTTAGATGAAAATGTAACCACTTATGAGTATAATATCTTATAAGTTGAATTTAGAGATGCAATAGCACACACTAATTTAATGGGTTTGAAGAAAAATAAGGCTAGTCAAAGACCTTAAACAAGGACAATTTTTATAAGGGATCTCTAACATCAATTTGATAAATTGATACTTCTTACATATGATGGATCCAATACATGTCTGGCATATTCATAGATACAAAAATTGGACACCATTTTATTATTTATACCTATGATGGAGGATGACGTATGTGCAAGATCATCATGGAAAAAACAAGCCCTTAAGTGGAAAAAAATTCATAAAAATCAATGTTAGGCAACTTGACATAAAATATTGAATAAGTTATCTATATTATTTCAAAATATGTAAGAATAAAATTTGTAGCAAATTGAATGTAGTTTCTAAACTACTAGGTTTATTTACAAAAAAAAAAAATTATTTTTGGTGAAAATTTAAAATTTCAATATAATAGTACTTAAATTTTAGGGAAAAAATAAGAAGTAGGTGTCTGTCTGACCACCCTAACCACATGAAAATGATAATATTTTTTTATAATATTTTAGATATAAGTAAATAATTAATTATAATTTTTTTATTACAAATTTTAAAAAATATAAAGACTCGTATGTCTGACCACCTTAACTTGGTCAAAACTTCATGAAATTCATTTTTTTCCTTTTTAATCTTATATTATGCGAAGCATAGAATGTGACACATGTTTCGGATTCAAAAAATGTGATACCGTTTGAAAGATATAGATGTTTTTCAATCAGCCTATCAATCATGACTTTAGTCATAATTCAATAGAAAATAAATAATAATAATTTATTAAATTCAAAGTAAAGCATAATTTATATTGGTGGAAAGCTAAGAATATCCTTTAAAAACCCTTTTCGTTTCATCAATTTTGGGTAAAAAAAAAGTCATCAGCCACATACCCATCATATTGCCACTTTTTGGCCCATCATGATCTTGCACATACCTGAATCTGATGACATAAAATTAACTACCTTTCACTTTTAAGCTTTATAAAATGAGAAATAGTATCATAGGTTGATCACTCAAGGAAAAAATAATATCCAGACATTTTGAGCTTAGTAACATGTTTATTGATGATGTAACAATGAAAAAAGGGTCCTTCAACTTTTTCACACTCGTTTAGCTCCTCGTGGATTTTGGCTTAGTGTGGCCTTGATTTAGTGTTTTAATGTTGATAACACATTCACATTAGGTCTTGGAACCTTGTGAAATAATGTATTTTAATGATTCCTTGACATTTTTCTAAGATTTCTATGCATAAACAAATATACTTTCAATCATAATTTACCTTAGCATTGCCCTATTTGGTGTGTTGTAAAGTGTTGTAACACACTTTCACATTCATCTAGTCTTTTCATTAATAATTGTGCTTTGTTATGCTTTAATTAGCCCCCTTTTGGCATCCACAAGCCTTATTTATGTGTATTTATGAGGATAATCCTGACAAAAGGCATTTAAAACATCAAAATCTCGAAAAACCCACCTCAAATTCCTAATGTGGGTCTCATTCGCCATTCTGGGTGAATGAGTCCCCTTAGGTAGGACCCATTCACACAAGGTGGCGAATGAGTCCCCTTTTACTCAAAATAAAATTTAATTTAAATCTTTGTCGAGATTTTATTCTCCAAGATCCAATGTTGGCATGTAGTGTTGTAATTTCGAGAATTCTTTCATAAATTTTCATTTGAACATTCTAGCAAGCAATCAAGTGATCCTTATATATCAAATTGAGTTCACAAGAGCATTTGAGTAAGATCATTCAAGGCTTTCAAGGGAATATTATCAAGTATTCAAGAGCCTTCTTCAAGCATCAATCATCATGTCAAGGATCACATTCTTCATATTTTTCATTTTGCTCTCAATTGTGATCTAGAGTTCATGATCCAAGCAAGAATTGCATTCAAGATCTATCAACATCAAGAAAGAATCAAGAACCACATCCATTGTAGTCATTTCAAGCATAATTGTAGCACTTTATTGCTAGGGTTTACTGAGTTGCAACATTATCTTTTGTTCATTTATCATTTTCCTTTATATTTTATTTTTATTTCAAGTTTTAATTACCAATAGGGGGTTTGACCAAGGCAAACCATTTTTCCCAATCTTTGCATGTGATTTGCAAGTCTAGGTTGCATATTTATCAAGGAGAAATATTGGAAAATTTGTTATCAAGTTCTTAAACCAATTCAAAGTTGTTAAAGTTGTGAACAAGCCTTGGAGGAGCTTGGAGAAGGCCTATAGAATGAATCTTGCAGTTTCAGGCCCAGGTCTAAATGAAAAACAAAAAATAATACTGAGAGCTACATGATACAACTTTTGATTTCCAAAAATTCATAAGTGGACTAATTTTCCACTATTGGTGAATGATTCCAATGTACCTATTTGAAAGGGATTTTTACAGATTTGAGTACCCATTTATCTGGAACCTATTCCGACATAGTTTATTCAAAACTAGACTAATTCTCCTAGCTTGGCATATGAGTCCTAGTTCATTTATTAGTTGATTTTTTGAGATTCTAGATTTCCATTCTACTTGCTTTAGTTTCCTAGGTGCACATTGTTGGTCTTGTCATTGCACCAAAAGATCAACTTGTCAATGCCCGATACAAGCATCAGTCAAGATCCATGGGAGGCAGTTAAACCATGTTGCAAACCCAAAGGGAGATGCTGGTGGTTAGTCCAACAATCCCCTCATTAGCATCACCCGAGGGGTTCGAACCCATGACCGGCTCTGATACCAATTGTTGGCCTTGTTGTTGCACTAAAAGATCAAACTTTTAATGCCCAATACAAATGTGAGTTAAGATCCATGGGAGGTGGACAAACCATGTCATGAACCCAAAGCGAGATACTGGCGGTTAGTCCAACACACATTTCTAGTTTTATAGCTTTTTGTTGTATTCTAATTGCATTTATGGGTCATCTTGCATACTACACTGTGTTTTCAAACAGTTTATTTCCCAAGTTTACACATGGTGGTGAATGCCTAACTTCTCATCTTCCAATCCCCTTAGACCATTCCCTTTGTCAGATTTCAATCTCCTTTGGATTGAAATTTCAATGAACCGTACCTTAGATGAAAAAGTTGGATCTCTTTCCTTTTAGATCTAAAATCCTAGGATTACTAGATAGATATCCACCCATCATATATTTTTCTATGGTTTAGATAGATTTGATATTTAATATATCTCAACTCAAACAAACCAATTAAGTTAAAATATATGTTGCCAATTTTAATAATCTTTTACTTATGATGTTTGATATATTAGAAAGGTGACTTGTGCTGTTGTTCATAAAAGATTAGTTGAACATCTTAGAGACTTCGTGAACGCTTTTAAAACCATATCTCTACAAGAATCCATTAAAAATGCTTTGGATATTTAAAATTAAACAATTAAGGGAATATTTAAGCCTTCACAATAGAAAATATTAACAACTTATGCCAAATCCTAATCTATTTATTTGGTTAACCAATGATAGATAAATATGGACAGCCAAAACCAAATATTTATGAGTATTAAAATAATCTAGTTTAGTAGGGTAGTCAAAATAAAAAATTATTTAAAACAAGTAAATAAATTAAAACAAGGAATGAACTCTAAAGAAATATTATTTTCTTCATATACAAAGAGTCTTCGAAACTAGGCCATAGGTGTCCTCCAAAAGGATATGTGAATTGCATTGATATATTTTCTAAGGATGAGGATGAAGTTGAAGAAAATGATGAATTGGGAGAAAAATAATAAAAATTAAAAAAGTTACTAAATAGGAGAATATTTATAGTAGTACCCTTGCTACTCTCTTATATTCCTCTTGCTATCAACCATTTATAGTATATGGAGTGTTTAATGGACATAATATGACAATATTAATGGATAGTGGGGTTACTAAAAACTCCATTGATGAAATATTTATAACTTAAAGAGGGCTACCAATAGAGGAATTTTAGGGATTTAATATAATCATGGGAAATGGATTTACTATATCATGCATGAAGAGGGTCAAATGATTGTAAAATCTTTATAAGCATAAATACTAATTATTTCTATGTAGTATGTATGGCTAAATTAAATTTCGTTTTAGGGCTGCAATGGTTCTATTCCATTGGATAATTAACATAAATCTATAAAACCATGGAGCTAAAATTGTAACATAAAGATAACGAGGTTTCACTCCATGGTATAACCAATCAATTTCATGCCTCAATTATAGTTAAGAAAATGAAGATATTTTTTGTAATAAAATAAAAGAGTGAGAATATCACTCATATATGAGAGATAGATTTAAATCTAATGAGAGGAAATTACTTCATGATATTGATTAGATTTTAACTCATTTTAAATTAGATCACTTGGTACAGAAATATAAAATAATTTTATAGAGTTTTATGTGAAATAAGATTGGTTAAAAAAAGAGGACAAAAATAATGTGCAAATATTTTTCAGATAACTAAATCTTTGAGTTGGATATAAATACAACCTATGATAACCAAATATTTGAAATGCACCTTTAGGATGGCCTTATTTAGAGGCGTCCCTAGGAGAAACATGCCTCACTAGACAGTGAAAATTGTTTTAAGCTTTCTAAAAATATTAAAATAGTAGTTGAAGGTAAGTCATTTATTTATTTTCTAGATTGCATTTTAGACATGAAGGAAAATATGTATTTAGAAGTTTGAAATAATTATAGCTATTCCATGCTAGAGAAACATATTATCAAAATGAATGGGAAATATTTCAAAATTTTCCATACATAAGAATACATGGCCTAGATGTTTCACTAGAACACGTTTTCAAGAACAAATAGTTATACTTCATTTGAAGATTATAATTTTCTAGATACGATAACAATAATTTTTACTTTGTGTACTATTCTAATTCAATATCATCCCTTGGAGGATCTTGGAGAAGACCTACAGGTTGATTCTTGTAGTTTCGGACCCAAATATGAATCAAGAACAAAAAAGTAGACTTAGAGCTACAGGATACAACTTTGAATTTACAGAAGTCTGGAAGTGGACAACTTTTCCACTATTGGGAAATGAGTCCCACTGTACCTTTCTATCAGGGATTTTTGCAGATCTTAGTACCGATTTGTCTAAAATCTATTTTGGCATAGTTTATCTGAAACTGGATTGATTTTCCTAGCTTGGCATATGAGTCCCAATTGTCTCTAATAGTGGGTTTTTTGAGATTCTAGATCTACATTCTACCTTCTTCAATTTTCCAGTTGCACAATTCCATTTTTACAACTTTCTATTGCATTTTACTTGCATCTCTAGGTCATATTGCACACTACATTATTTTATCATACATTTTTTTTCCAAGTTTACACTTGGTGGTGAACCCCTAACTTCTTATCTTCCAATCCCCTTAGAACATTACCTTTGTCATATTTTAATCTCCTTTGCATTGAAATTTCAAGGGTGTGTTCTTGAATGAACCGTGCCTTAGAAGAAAAAGGTAGATCTCTTTCCTTTTAGGTCTAAGAACCTAGAATTCCTAAAGAGACATCCAGCCACCATATATTTTTCCATGGTTCATTTTGGTGAACTTGCATTTAGAGCATCAAAATTTTGATTCAGATTGCATTTACATCTTGGATTTAGCTTGCATTAACATTTCATTAGGTTTTGCATTGGTTAATTTGCATTCTAGGGTTTCAATCTTTGCATTAGTTGGAAGCTCATTTAGCCTCCATTATTGCACTTAATTTCATTAAAAATCAGTAAAATTCTGCATTTGTATCTTATACTTGCATCAGAAAACATAAAAATCATTAAACTCAATTCAAAAATTCTGAAAATTTTCAAAAAAATCAATACTTGGAATCATTCGACACCTTAGGTGAATCAATCCCTTAGCATATTTTGCATTGACTTTTTTGCATTTACAATTCTTTTTTTGATTTTTTGTTTGCTATTGTTACACTTTTGTTTTGATTTGTATACTTTATGTTTCATTCAATTCATTGCATTTAGCTTACATTCATTCATCTTGTGCATAGATCAAAATTGCATTCACAACATTGTTGCATATTTTTGAAATTTGCATGATGGATATGTGTTGTGGAAAACTTTGGATATCCTTAAAATCCTTAGTAGATATGTAAAGTTGTGCCTTTATTAATGATCCTAATGAAATTGAACTCACTCATGCTCACTGAATTCCTAATGCATGTCCTCCTCATGATGTTGGCATCATTGGAGAAGATGATGATAGCATGAATAGGTTGTTGAATGATTGTATTAATAATCTTCAGGCTAACACATCCTTTTATCCATCTATGAATGAACCAAAACCTCCTACCATACCTCTTGAGATGTTTGGTTATTTGTATCCCAAAACAAAAGTTGAACCTAAGTTCCCCACAACAGGTGAACCTGCTTCCTCTAAGAAAGTAAACACTCAACCCTTTTATGACAACAAGGTCACAAACACTCCCATCAATCTTCAAGAAACATATGGAAAAGGTTTCACAATATTGATAAAACAAGGGTGTGATACAACAAGTGAACATGAAATTCATCAATTCCTAGAACAAATACTAGCTAAGGAGAATACAACAAGAATAGGATACTAAGATCCCCCTCACAACAAACATGTTTCTAAAGAATATCTAAGACTTCGTAGTGATGGTATGGTGATTTTAGATAGAAATGTCCTGACTCCTAACAATGATGAGGATGTTGGTGAATCTAGAAAATGCAAAAGGCTTTAGAAGTTACAAAAACTACAACACCCTCGTCCACCACCTGAAATTGAATGAAAAGTGCAACTGCTTCTCAACAAAATATTCATAAGATTAGTCCTCTATACTCAAGATGCTAAGGTCCTACATTGTGCATATCACTGATTTCTTGGACACAGTACAAAAGAGTGTCATACATTCTAATTAATATTAATTAAATTTTACTTTGATGGAAATGAATTCTATCAGGTGATTTCTTAGCATTGTTTCCCCCCTTTTTCATGTAACAGTTCTAGAACATCCTCTTCTCATTGTTACATGGCACCTTTCCCATTACCTACCTTAACTCATTCTTGTCTCACACTCAGTGGGGGAATGCAGTTGATAGACGTGTGGACTATTAATGCATTTGTCCTTTTCCATTGGGTTTTTCATTCCCATTCTGCTTATACAAACTAAGATTGGAAGGTGGATAACTTTCTCATAGGTTGAATTGCATTTTCCTTACTAGCCTTTTGCATTTTAATTTTCATTTTCATTTGTGTGATTGCATGTGCATAATGTGATCCCTTATGGCATTCTATTTTCTCTCTCTTTGTGACATTCCTCTATGTGTACCTTAATTCTTCTTTATGTTTTGCATCTTTTTTTATTTCATCTTTATCTTTTTCTTGAGTTTTCCTTTTGGGGATGACACAAGGCATCAATACATTCATGTCTCCTTCATGTTGACCCAAAAAGATTTCTTTTTCCTTTTCTCTTTCTCTTTCTTTTGTGTCTTCATTTTTGGTATGACACAAGGTGTCGAGACACCCTATTTCTCTTCCCTGTTGACCCAAGAGGTTTTTATTTGTTTCCACTCTCTCTGTGTCATTCTTCAAGTTCTATGTGTATTTAGGGGATAATCTGATAGTTCCAAGCTATATAAAATCATTGCAGAAAAGAACATGTACTGCCTAAAATCCATAGATCCCTTATGTATTTGGTGTTTTCATGTTGGGTCAACCCCTCTCTTTTCTATTTTCTTTTCTCGAATGATACAACATTACTTGGAAACATATGACTTGGCATAAGGGATTTCCAAGTTGACTCTCATGTCTTTCTCCTTGTTAGATTTTTTCATTTGTGACATTAAAGTAATTTCTCACAACATGGTGTTCAACAATTCCTTTAAAGTGGGGGCATACATTGGCATTATTTCTTTTGCATTTTTTTTATTTCATGATTCTTAGTTCAACCTTCTTACATCATACGATGTATTTTTCGCTTTGTGGATGACATTGGGTGTGATGTCCTTCATGAGTCTGATCTCTCTCAGCATATTATATTCCTCTTAGTGGCTTGATGTGACACATTGCATCCCCTAAGTTGTGAACCTTCTATTCTTTGAGTGGTCCTCTCTTGGAGACATTAGGCACAATGTTCCCTAAGTTAAAGACCTCACATGAACTAAGAAAAACTCCTTTGAATGTTTCCTATTTCTACATTTTGCATTTGTTTTTATATGGCCACCTTGCATAATACAACTTGCATGCCTATGGAGCCATCCTATTTGTTCATGACCTCTAAGCATATGAGATTTTTCTTGTCTCATGAAGCTCAAAAATCAAGTCATTTTGTGTGGCACCTTATTAAAGTTATCAAGAGGTATAGCTTTGGTATGGATGATCAGGAAGCCCAATCTGAGGCATGAATTTCCCCATAGCCACTTGCACGTGTATGTGAGTACATACCAGCCATGAGTGTATGTTTCTCACCTTTTAGGACTTCTCACTCGATAGACAGCCGTGAGTTCCATCGCCTCAAAGTGATAGAAAAATGGTCAAAGCTTTTTATAGATTTCTCCTTTATTTCTTTTGCATCTTTGGCAATGTAAGATTGGCCTTGTCACTATTCTTTACATAATTTTCACGTGTGTTCCTTTGTGCTTATGATGGTTTTCCATGGGATCTTGATCCTAGGGGCTTGATCATCCCTCTTGATCATTGTAATCTCATCTTGCTAGCATTGGTATAGTGGAACCCCTCTTGATGGTTGTTTGTCTACTTTAGTGTGAGTTTGAAGCAGGTTCATCCTCTCACTAAAGTGGGGGCTAAATGTAACGTTGAAAAAAGTGTCCTTAGGCTTTTTCACACTCATTTACCTCCTTGCATATTTTGGCTTGGTGTGGCCTTGATCTAGTTTTGTAATGTGGATAACACATTCACATTAGGTCTTGGGCACTTGTGAACTAATGCATTTTAATGATGCCTTTTAAAGGTGTTGTAAAGTGTTGTAACACACTTTCACATTTTTATAGGATTTCTAAAAAAAATATACTTTCAATCATAATTTATCCTAGCCTTGCCTTATTTGGTGTGTTGTAAAGTGTTGTAACACACTTTCACATTCCTCTAGGCTTGTCTTTAATAATTAGGTTTTGTTATGCTTTAATTGGCCCCTTTTTCCATCCACAAGCCTTATTTATGTGTATTTTTGCAGATAATCCCAACAAAAGGCATTTTAAACATCAAAATCCCAAAAACCCACCACAAATTCCCAAGGGGGGACTCATTCTCCATTCTGGATGAATGAGTCCCCTTAGGTGGGACCCATTTGCCCAAGGTGGCGAATGAGGTCCCTTTTACTCAGAATCACATTTAATTTAAATATTTGGCAAAATTTTATTCTCCAAGATCCAATGTCATCCTGTAGTGTTCTAATTTCATGAATTCTTACATATTTGAGTATAAATACAAGGTTCTTTCACTCATTTTCATTCGAACATTCTAGCAAGCAATCAAGTGATCCTTATAGAAAATTGAGTTCACAAGAGCATTTGAGCAAGACAATTCAAGGCTTTTAAGGGTAGATTAACAAGTATTTAAGAGCCTTCTTCAAGCATCAATCATCATGTCAAAGATCACATTCTTCAATTTTTTCATTGTGCTCACAATTGTGATGTAGATTTCATGATCCAAGCAAGCATTCCATTCAAAATCTATCAACATCAAGCACAAATCAAGAACCACATCCATTGCAGCCATTTCAAGAATAATTGTAGCACTTTATTGCTAGGGTTTTGTGAGTTGCAACATTATCCTTTGTTCATTCATCATTATCCTTTACATTTTCTTTTCATTTCAAGGTTTAATTACCAACAAGGGGCTTTTGACAAGGAAAACCCCTATTTTCTAACCCCACAACCATTTTTCCCTCTCTTTGCATGTGATTTGTAGGTCTAGGTTGTATATTTATAAGGGAGAAAGATTGGAAAAGCTATCATCAAGTTCTCAAACCAATTCAAAGTTTTCAAAGTTGTGAACAAGCCTTGGAGGAGCTTGGAGAAGACCTACAGGCTAAATCTTGCAGTTTCGAACCCAGATATGAATCAAGAACAAAAAATAAAACTGAGAGCTACATGATCCAACTTTGAATTTCTAGAAATCTAGAAGTAAATTGATTCACCACTATTGGTGAATGTGTCCCACTGCACCTATTTGTTAGGGATTTTTGTAGATCTAAGTACCCTTTTATCTGTAACTGGACTAATTCTCCCAGCTTGGCATATGATTCATAGTTGGATTTAATAGTGGATTTTTCAAGACTCTAGATCTCCAATCTTCCTTCTTCAATTTCCTAGGTGCACATTTCTAGGTTTACAATTTTTTGTAGAATTTTACTTGGATTTCTAGGTCATCTTGCACACTACATTGTGTTTTCAAACATTTTATTTTCTAAGTTTACACTTGGTGGTGAACCCTTAACTTTTAATCTTCCAATCCCCTTAGAACATTCCTTTCATCAGATTGCATTCTCCTTTGCATTGAAATTTCAAGGGTTTGTTCTTCAATGAACCACGCCTTAGAAGAAAAAGGTGGATCTCTTTCCTTTTGGGTCTAAAATCCTAGAAGTCCCAGAGAGACATCCACCCACCACATATTTTTCTATAGTTTAGATAGATTTGATATTTAATATATTTCAACTCAAACAAACCCATATAGTTAAAATATATGTTCAGTTTTAATAATCTTTTACTTATGATGTTTGATGTATTAGAAAGTTGACTTGAGGCGTTTTCATAAAGGATTAGTTGAACATCTTAGAGACTTAGTGAAGGATTTTAAAACCATATCTCTACAAGAATCCATTAAAAATGCTTTTGATATTTAAACTTAAAGAATTAGGGGAATATTTAGGCCTTCACAATAGAAAATATCAACAAATTATGGGAAATCCTAATCTATTTATATGGATAACCAATGATAGATAAATATGGGAAGCCAAAACCAAATAATTTTGAGTATTAAAAATAATCTAGTTTAGTAGAGTAGTCAAAATAAAAAATTATTTAAAACTAGTAAGGAAATGGAAACAAGGAATGAAATATAAAGAAATACTATTTTCTTCATATCCAAAGAGTCGTTGGAACCAAGCCATAGGTGTCCTCCAAAAGGATATGTGCATTATGTTGAGATATTTTCTAAGGATGAGGATGAAGTTGAAGAACATAATGAATTTGGAGAAAAATAATAAAAAATAAAAAAGTTACTAAAGAGAAGATTTATAGTATTACCCTCAGCTACTCTCTTATATTAACCTTTGTATCATCCATTTATAGTATGTGGAATGTTTAAAGGACATAATATCACAATATTAATGGATTGTAGGGTTACTAAAAGCTTCATCGATGAAATATTGATAACATAAAGACGACTACCAATAGAGGACCTGTAGGGATTTAATATTACTATGGGAAATCGATTTACTATATCATGCACAAAGAGGGTCAAAGTACTGTAAAATATTTATAAACATAACTACTAATTATTTCTATGTAGTAGGCATGACTAAATTAAATTTGGTTTTAGGGGTGCAATGATTCTATTCCATTGGATAATTAACACAAAATTATAAAATCATGGAGCTAAAATTGAAACATAAAGATAAAGAGGTTTCACTTCATGGTATGGCCAATCAATTTCATACTTCAATTATAACTAAGAACATCAAGATATATTTTGTAATAAAATAAAAGAGTGAGAATCTCACTCATATATGAGAGATATAGATTTAAATTTAATGATAAGAGATTGCATCATGTGGATAAATAATTTATTTTGGATAGGAAATTAATTGATGAGATTGATTAGCTTTTAACTAATTTTATATTAGATCACCTTAGATACAAAAATAACAAACAATTTAATAGAGTTTTATGTGAAATAAGATTTGTTAAAAAAAGAGGATAGAAATAATGTGCAAATATTTTTCAGATAAGCAAACTTTTGAGTTGAATATAAAGATAACTTATGATAACCAAATATTTGAAATGCACCTTTAGGATGGTGTTATTTAGAGGCATCCCTAGGAGAAACATGCATCACTAGATAGTGAAGATGGTTTTAAGCTTTCTAAAAAAAATTAAATAGTAGTTGAAGGTAAGTCATTTTATTATCTTCTAGATTGTATTTTAGGCATGAAGGAAATATTTTAAAATTTTCCATACATAAGAATACATGACCTAGGGTGAAATCACAATACTGTGTCTCACTTTTTGCCCAAGATGGACATTTACATCAACATTTTAAAATGAATATTCATCTTTTGATACCTATAGTAGCTAAACCGTTAAGAATTTGAAGATGATGTGAACTAGTGATTGGTGAAAATTTGTGTGTAGATTCTACATTTTTTTATTTTCAATTTGTCTGAAATACATCATGAATATTTCAAAATATCCTTTAAAAACTATTTTTAAATAGAAAAGAACATTTTTAGAAAGTAACATTTGTTTCATACAACATAATTTTTTTCTATAAAGGATTAAATTCTAATATTTGAAATATAGATTCTCAACTTTAATATCTAGGGAAAGGATATTTTTTCTTTTTTTTTTGTTGCATATTTTTTTTAATTTAGGTTTTGAAGTCAGTATAACTATAATTTGGACATACGTGTGTGTTGTACAACCTAACTTGTTGTGTATATATTGATTTTTTATTTTTTTTGTGGGGGGGAACAAGGATATCAATACCCCTAAGAAAAGGGTATTTTTTGACTTTTTTTTACAATGGTTTACTATTATTATACCTCTGCACAACAAAGAGCTCAATGTTTAAAGAAAAACCTATGATTAGTAAAATCTAAAAATTAAATACATCATAAAATAATAATATATGAAAACTGTACTTGTTGGAAAGCATTTTTTGAGGGATATAATCTTGTAAAATAATTTTTTTAAATGATGTTATTTAATCCCTCAAAAGGTAAAGAAAAAGTGTTTTTTTCCAATATTTTGATAGGTTAAAGGAGACTCCATTGTGGGTATGATTTAATACTAGTGTGGTTCTATCCAAGGGTGTTTTATCTAAGGGGGTCTTATCTATCCATCTTTAATTAAAAACCTTTAGATGGAGCCTCTCAAGACTTAAATCAATATTTTTCTAAAAATAGTGATTTTAGACAAAAATCAGCACATCCCAAAAGTGAGACACACTTTTGTGGCAACACCCCCTAGATGTTTCACTAGAACACATTTTCAAGAACAAATAGCTATACTTCATTTGAGGATTAAAATTTGATAGATAGGATAACAATAATTTTTATTTTGTGTACTATTCTAATTCAATCTCATCCCTTGATATTAGCATTTTTAAGGAGCTAAATCTATATGTTTGATAATATTGGTTGATACACTTACAACTTCTTATTGTTCCAAATTAGTGTAGTAAAAGTATCGTTAATATTTCATTAAATTATAATGGTATCCTTGTATTTGTAGAAGGGGTTAGTTGGGAAGAGTTGTAGGAATGAATTTGTATTTCTTGCAAAAAAACAATTTTTGGAAGGGGGACTTGTAATGTCCCTTTTATTGTCCATTCCAATAGTTTTAAAACTGCAATTTTCTTGGAGAGAGCTAAGTCTATCGAAAGGGTATTCTAATACATTTGGTATATATTTCTTGGAGTGAAAATGAGCGCGATGGTAATGTTTAGGGTGAAAATAATATTTAGTAAAGAGTACAAACTTCTTGGAGAAGTCTTTCATCACATGGGGGTGCTAGTCTTCATGTATAGGTTGATATTTTATTTAATTAAGTTATTGGTTGAGTAATTAGAGATCATATTTATATTTTATAATACTTTTATAAGTCTCGTGGTTGTAGAAAAGATAATTAACTTAATAATGGTTAAATATTTAAGTTGTCAATATATATATATATATATATATATATATATATATATATTTAAATATCTAAAAAGGGTAATTAATTGAGTTATGTAAAAAATGGAGAATATTTAATCAAAATAAATGTTAATTACCTCTAAGGTTTGGATGGAAGGGGATGCAAAATAATTTTCTATAAACCTTTAGTTGCATAGCTTTGGTTCACATTATACCTTCAATATAAAAATCCTAATGATTTTCCTAAATTGACAAATAAAAACCTTCAAGTTCACATTATTGGCCTCATATAAGGGTAAATTTGTACTTACAATAGATTGCACGTTATTATAGGTTCCATATATATTTTTCTAGGACCATTTTTCTTTTCATGGATAATACAAAGTTATCGATATCATATTGCTAGTCAAGGAAATAACCTAGCCTCAATTTTCCTTGCTGGTGAAGGTTTTCACACTATACAAAGAGGCATAGGAATTATTTAACTATATATTCTTAGTTGAGAGAGTAAATTGGTGGCCTAATCCAATTGCACCATCTTTGTATTGATATTTAAATTTTATAAGGCATCATCCCTTTATAAACAACCTTTAATAAGAGTTTAAAAGAGTTATACCACTTGGTAGGAGATGTGAGAGGTTAGGAAGAGTCATGGGATGCCCTTTCTATTTCTAGAGTAATAAGGAGATGAATTACGAGTGGTTATTATCTTTATTTACCATTTTTATGAGAAGGAATTCATAAATAATGGATTCATAGTAGTTTGGGAAGGAATAATCTATGGTTTAAATAATTTTAACAAGAATAGATTTGGTTATAGTTTTATTAAATTTAATAAAATAATATTATTAATTGTATCATTCTTGAATATGAATAAATATTCAATTCATTATTATCAATATAAATTTTGTCTCTAAATTAAATTGGATATCATCATTTGTCAATTTCAATATTGCATTAGAAATTATAAAAAATAAAAAATAAATTACATATTTGAAAAAAATTCAAACTTGTGAGAAAATATGAAAAAAATATTCAATGGAAAGAAAATTTTAGAAAAGGTATATTACATAATTCCACTTCATTTTCACATAATTAGAGGACTAAAATAAATTATTTAATCTAACTAATTGTTTAGAAAACTCAGAGCATTATTAATTAAACTGAATTTTGTGTACTTTTTTATGATACACATGTGTAATTGAGGACTTTCGCATGTGTTTGTGAAATTCATCCAACTTATCTAGGAAACCTCTTATTCAACCTCATCTATCCATTTTCATATGAAGATTTTTAACTTTCATATAAATTAAAAAAAAAAATCTAATCTCTCAAAAAGATTCATTTTAACTAATGTGTCAATCATAAGATACCACTTGAGGGTCTTTATATTTTAAGAACTCCCACTCAATCTCAACCTTTCATCTCCAAATTTAATCTTGTCCATTGATCAATTAAAGAAACTATATATGAAATATTTTATGAATTAATTATATTGTTTGAGTGAACAACCAACATATGCAAAATTATCAATCTAAACCAAAATGATATCCACACTCATAGTGTGTAATTTGAAGTATTCAAGCTTCCTTCAAGGTTTTCCAACTTGAATGAAAATACCTTTTAACAAGGAAAAGACTCGATTTATTTTATTCTTTCTATTTTGTTGTTCACAAAAGCCTTAAAGATGAGCTTGATGAAGATCTAACTGACTACAAAGAGTTTTGTAGATCTCACAAGAAATGTTGGAAATATTTCCAACTTTTGTTTTTACCACATCACAGCGGCTTACCCTTTGACTACTCATGGCGGCACGGTGGTCACCACCATACTGCGGTCTTTCTCTTTTCCCTCCATGGTTGTGTGACTTCCATTCATTCACCGCTGCCCTATGGCCTCCCTCATTCCTTCTTGCGGTTGTGCTGTGCTCGCGGCTTCACCATGGTACCATTAGTGTGCTCAACATTCTCCATGGTTGGGCGATATCCCACAATACTGTAGGCCTACCCTCTATCAATCGCGGTAGCATGGTAGCTCCGAGCTACACCACGATACCGCAGATATGTTTTGTGCCCCTCACAGTTGGGCGGTACCCCGCAGTACCACATGCCAGTCTTTTCTAATGCACGGTAGTGCGGTTTTCTTAGTTTTTGGCAGCACTTGAGGAGTCTTCCAGCTAGCGAGTATTGGTGCAATAGAACCTAGATCCTGACACTAACATGATAGGACAAAGGACCTTAAAGGTTCACCAAGGGATTTGAAGACAAGTTCACCAAGTGTTTTAAAGGTTTTTATGTTTTATGCAAAATATGTTCAATTAAGTTCCTTTGTACTCAGTTGTCCTACATGTCATGTGACAAGGGGTGGTAGATATGTAGTAGATGGCTTTAAGCCATATATTTTATACAAATAAGGTCTCATTAGACCACTTTTAATAAGTTGGGCGAGCATGGGATCAAAAAGACCAAACATTACAAGTATGTAGTGAAATTAATTAACCAAGATTATGTAAAATGCTTAACCTTGATCTCCAAACGGTCAGAAGTGGTTCAAATTTCTGTTGTAGGGTAGTTGGTTGGTTGTAGGAGATAGTTGGATGTTGCAATCACTATTTATTCATGTAATCTCCAGAGGAGAAGGTTGTTCTTCGGTTCTAATAAAGAAAAATCACTTTGGCAAACACTTATCACTATTTCTTCCTTTAGTTTTCTGAACTTTGCTCCTTGATCTGAGCTCATACAGATTCAAGATGCCTTGAGGCATTGTATGATTGCTTATTCATGTTTTTATCTTCTTTCATGTTTGTATTGGGGGGCTTAACCCTTTTTCTTGTGTGACTGGGATCAGCAAACTACAAGGTACCCTATTTTCTATGTTTGGAGTTTTGAGGACAGCACCATGACCAACTAACCAATCCACCTACTGTTCCAGACCTGTGGCTTGGTGGATTGGTCTGTAACATGTATAGTTAAGTGTGTACATACCTTAGGAGAAGGAGAAGGGGATATTTCTGCCATGGTGTGTGACCTAGTGCTGATCAGGGGTAGTTAGACCATGAAAATAGGGAACCCAAGGATGAATTCTGAGAATTAGTGAGTGAGAAGGGACTGTGAGAGTTTCTTGAGTCGGGGTAGAGATAATGTGTGGTGTTTGGACCCCTGGAGGGATTGGGGAAGGTCAGGAGTAGGGAGTTACCCCTAAACCCTTGCTAAACCCTTGTTTTGGTGAGTGCTTGAGAGGGTTTCTTGGAACAGAGGGTTAGAATCCCTGTAGATGAAAAGCATCACTGTAATATGAGGTTTGAGACCATTTTTTGAGACTGTCCAAGGTGCTTTGGTGAGTGGCCATGATTGGAAGGGTGGTTCCTTTGGAAAATAGACCAAATGGTGAAGTCTAGAACCGGGTAAGTGTGTCAAAAGTTCAGGGTGGTCCAAAATAGTGACCCTTGATTTTCATATAGATTGTGTAACCCTGAAAAGGGTATTCTAATCTCCTTTTTAATTACTGGATGCTTTGGAAAGATTGGGTGAAACTTGGCCTATTCTAGTTTTGGGAGAGCTACAAGGGTAGGGTGATGTGTAGGTTGTGTAGGAACCCCTATTTTTGGCATAGCAACTAAGGTTGTCACTTACCTCTGCATCATAGTGGTATCAGAGCAAGGGAGTAGGTCTTTGTGAAAGATCAAGATTGAAGTTTGTGTGCAGGAAGAAGAAGATAGTTGGAGGGAACAAAATCCCTCCTAAAAACAATGTTGTTGCAAGGAAACTTGATACTCATGAGAAGGATATAGATATACTAAAAAGGGAGATGGATGCAATGAAGGTTAAGGGTAGGACCCTTCTAGAGGAAAGTGAGTCTGAAGAGGAAGAGACCTCTGGTGAAGAAGAAGAGATGGATCCAGATGATGTTAGAACAATGAGGCTACTGAAGGCTATGAAGAAGGATGGACATGGCAAGATGGATGTGCCTATGTATGGAGGCAAACTTGATAGTGAAGAGCTCTTGGATTGGATAGGGGCTTTGGAGAACTACTTTGATAGTGAAGATGTTGATGAAGGACATAAGGTGAAGAGAGCAAAAACAAAACTGAAAGGAAATGCTTTGGTGTGGTGGAATTTTATGCAAGAAGATAGGTTGAGAAAAGGCAAGAGCAAGATCATTTCTTGGGAGAAGATGAAAGCAAAGATAAAAAGTAAATTTCTTCCTTTTGATTACAATATTCAATTGCTTAAGAAATTGCAGAATCTTAGACAAAAAGAGTTAGATGTGCAAGCATATACTGAAGAGTTTTATAGGTTAAGTATAAGGACTAAACATGAAGAAGATGAAGAAAAGATGACTGCTAGGTACTTGAATGGTTTGAGGTTCAACATTCGGGATGAAATTAGCATGATGGCACCAAAATGAGTAGAGCAATGCTTTCAAATGGCAATGAGGGCAGAAGAAAAGCTAAAGAGGAGACAAGAGAAGGCAGCAAGGGGAAGAGGTAACACCTCTAGAGGAAGGGGATTCAATCCTAGTTCAAGTACAAACAATGAAGGGCAAGGAGATGACAAAAAGGATCAAGAGCAATCTGATTCAAGAGGTGGATGGAGAGGTTCAAGAGGTAGATTTAGTGGAGGAAGAGGATCATATTAGTTCTCAGGAAGATGCTACAATTGCAACCAGCCTAGACACCTAGCCTTTAAGTGCCCGGAAAAACAAGGCTCAAGCTCTCATGGTGGAGAAAGGAGGAATCAATTAGTGCATGAGGATTAAGAGAGTATGACTACACCTATAGTAAACCTTACATCAGAAGAAGGATAGGCACTCATGATAAGAACTATGTTGTAAGCATCCAAGGAGGAAGATTCAAGCCAAAGAAGGAGCCTATTCAGAACTACATGCAAAAGTGAAGGTAAAGTGTGTCAAGTTGTCATTGATTCTGGTTCTCAAGATAATCTATTGTCTAGGGAAATGGTGGATAAGTTGAGTTTGGAGAAATTACCTCATGAAGCACCTTATAGAGTCTGTTGGGTCAATGATAATTAGACTTTGGTGGTAAAAGAGCAAGCATATGTTGATTTTCAAATTGGAGAGTATAAGGATAGGGTTCTATGTGATATTTTGCCCATGGATTGTTGCCATGTGCTCTTAGGGAGGCCTTGGCAGTTTGATAGGAGATCCATATATGATGGTTGGGAGAACACATACACCATTAGGAAGGAGGATAGAACCTTTAAGTTACTTCCCTTGAAGACAAGTGTGAGGGATAAAGGTAAGGCTAAAGTTGTGTTGTTTGGAAAAAAGGAACCTTTAAAGCCTGAGGTCAGTCGGTCTGATATGGTTGCAGGTAGAGAGCAGGTTGGAGGAGTTGTGACAGTGAGGAGAACACCACAAGTGGTGTTAAGACAGTAGAAAATGTGTTTTTGCAAAAGGCAGGGAAGACACTCATACCTAGGTCTGATTTGGTCAAGAGGAACGATAAGAAGATAGTAGTTGATGGTTTCATACCTAGGTCTGATACACTCAAGGAGATGGAAGGTAGGATGATGCACAAGCATGACAAGCAAGGTGGAATGCTTCCCAAGGAGGCTGAGATTACTGTGGGGACTATTGAGTGTCCAATCAGCAAGAGTAATGGTGAAAGGTATGGGAGTTTTACAAGCATGAGGACTGGTGAGCCTGACAAGGTAATGGTCCTTAGCAATGACAGTGTGCAGGGTCTGATCACACTAGGTAAGGAATTCATGTAACAAGAGAGTATAGGTTTGAGGACAGTAAGAAGGGGGCAGAGTCTGCAAGCAATGTTAGGTGGATCCACATGTGGAGATGAGACAATGAAGAATTTGGGATAGTGTGTTGCTAACCATTGTGTGTTTGCAGGTATTAAGGCAAGGGGAATATCAACTTTTTCTCCAAGGGTGAGGAAAAGGCTAGTGGCAGGTCTGGATATACAGGGAGCAGCAAGGTGGAGGAATGGAGTACTCTTACTCTTGGGACAAGAGTTTCCCTATGGGGGGGAGTATGGTGCAAGAGCATCTAGATCCTGACCCTAACATGACAGGACAAAGGACCTTAAAGGTTCACCAAGGGATTTGAAGACAAGTTCACCAAGTGTTTTAAAGGTTTTTATGTTTTATGCAAAATATGTTCAATTAAGTTGCTTTGTACTTAGTTGTCCTATATGTCATGTGACAAGGGGTGGTAGATAGGTAGTAGATGGATTTAAGCCATGTCTTTTATACAAATAAGGTCTCATTAGACCACTTTCAATAAGTTGGGCAAGCATGGGATCAAAAAGACCAAACATTACAAGTATGTAGTGAAATTGATTAACCAAGATTATGTAAAATGCATAACCTTGATCTCCAAACGGTCAGAAGTGGTTCAAATTTCTGTTGTAGGGTAGTTGGTCAGTTGTAGGAGATAGTTGGATGTTGCAATAACCATTTATTCATGTAATCTCCAGAGGAGAAGGTTGTTCTTCAGTTCTAATAAAGAAAAATCACTGTGGCAAACACTGGTCACTATTTCTTCCTTTAGTTTTATGAACTTTGCTCCTTGATCTGAGCCCGTAGAGATTCAAGATGCCTTGAGGCATTGTATGACTGCTTATTCATGTGTTTATCTTCTTTCATGTTTGTATTGGGGGGCTTAATCCTTTTGCTTGTGTGACTGGGATCAGCAAATTGCAAGGTACCCTATTTTCTATGTTTGGAGTTTTGAGGACAGCACCATGACCAACTAACCAATCCACCTACTCTTCTAGACCTATGGCTCAATGGATTGGTATGTACCATGTCTGGTTAAGTGTGTACATACCTTAGGAGAAGGAGAAGGTGGGATTTTTGCCATGGTGTGTGACCTAGTGTTGATCAAGGGTAGTTAGACCATGAAAATAGGGAACCCAAGGATGAATTCTGAGAATTAGTGAGTGAGAAGGGACTGTAAGAGTTTCTTGAGTCAGGACAGAGCTAATGTGTGGTGTTTGGACCCCTGGAGGGATTGGGGAAGGTCAGGAGTAGGGAGTTACCCCTAAACCCTTGATAAACCCTTGTTTTGGTGAGTGCTTGAGAGGGTTTCTTGGAATAGAGGGTTAAAATCCCTGTAGATGAAAAGCATCACTGTAATCTGAGGTTTGAGACCATTTGTTGAGACTATCCAAGGTGCTTTGGTGAGTGGCCATCGTTGGAAGGGTGGTTCCTTTGGAAAATAGACCAAATGGTGAAGTCTAGAACCGGGTAAGTGTATCAAAAGTTTAGGGTGGTCCAAAACAATGACCCTTGATTTTCATACATGTTGTGTAACCCTGAAAAGGGTATCCTAATCTCCTTTTTAATTACTGGGTGCTTTGAAAAGATTGGGTGAAACTTGGCCTGTTCTGGTTTTGGGAGAGCTACAAGGGTAGGGTGATGTGTAGGTTGTGTAGGAACCCCTATTTTTGGCATAGCAACTAAGGTTGTCACTTACCTCTGCATCAAGTATTTAGCTCAAAGGACAATATTTAAATGCTTCTTTATGATGCCAGTCCTGGAAATGATACGTTTTGAATTTGCATTAACTCTATGTGTTGTCTTCACACGTTTTTTGGGTGCAAGGAAATATATTATTTTATTCTCTCTTTATCTGTCATTCATAAATGCTTAGCTCTATATGTTGTATGAAGCCAATTTTGTTTTGTACTCTCCTAGCAGAGTCCAGCTCCACAGGGCTATTAGTTTGTGGTAATCTGAAACCACCCCAATTAGTGTGTGGTAATCTAAAACCACCCTTGTGAGTTTGTGGTAATCGGAAACCACCTGTGAGAGATCCGAAACTAGCTCTAAGGATTTGTAAGAAGTTGTAATGATGTGTGTAGGATGAGCTGAAGCTCTCAGTCTATAAAATTGTTTCATTCGATAAATATGAAGTATAATATACGTTTTTTTTTCTGTTTCATCTCCTCTTTGAAAACCTTAATTTGGCATTAGAGCGATGTCGGTTAGGCTCATTGGGAGTAGAAGTCTATATGGGTTTGTAGTCGAAAGAAGAAAATGAGAAATCATTATTTCCAGTCGAGTCTAGTCTAGGGTGAGAGATTTGTAGAGAATGATGTTGTTTGAAGAAAAAGAACTGCCAAGAGAAGAGCAGTTTATAGAAGAAAGCACAGAGCTATAAAAGAATGTTTGTTTGTTTATGGAACAACCCAAGCTCTCTAATAGAAGAAGTTTGTGTAAGGAGTCAATAGCTGTAAGGAACTCAGAAGTCTGTAATCATGTATCTAAGAAAGAGTTGAAGCTCTGTAAGCTGAAAAGAGATGTAATGGGTGTATGGTTGTCAATGAGTAAAACCTCAAGCAATTTCCAGTAAGTTGTAATGGTGTTTGTCAAGGAGCAACAACTCCAGATCTGTTTGGACAGAGTGAAAAATTGTGTAGAAGAGCACATTTAAAGTTTTCCAAACAAACAAAGCAAGAGGAGTTGATAAGAAAAAATTACTGTTTAAGGAGGTAGTCACAAAATAAGAGATTGAAGCTGCCTATATGTGTGAGCCAAAGTTGTGCAAGGATTGTGGTGGAAGAGCCTAAAGGTATCATGGAGTTTCAGATATTTCCAACCATGCCATTCAAAGGAAAAGGCTGCAAATGACAAAGGAAGGAAGGCTTCTCTATAAAAAGTGTTGTTAATTCTAGGCGTTAAAAGGAGATGAAGGTGTTTTGAAAAGACACAAGAGATTGCTGCCAAGTCAAAAGGGCCATAGCTATAGATAAAGTTGTTGATGTGAAGCTTCTCGAAGGAGAAAAGTGTTCACATTTTATAAACCGCCGCTGCCTGGTAACAAGAAAGCATGGCTAACTAGAAGATAGAAAGGCTACTGAAGCAACCCAATTTGAATCAAGAGATCCAAAAGATATTGTTGCAGAGGAGGTTCTACAAAGCCACTGTTTGATGGCGGCCAAACAAAGTGTTGTCAATAAGAAAGAGATCGCATATTTTAAAGGAAGCCACAAGTGCAAACAAGAGGCCGCAGCCCTCGGAAAAAATCAGAGACCTCAATGGTGTTTGATGGCCCTGTTAAAGTTCCCACTTAGAAAGGAGTTTCAGAAGGTTAGAAGACAACACTCAAATCGCTGAAAGATGAAGAAGGAAGATTGAAACAAAAAGAGGAGGATTAGAATGCTACAGAATGTTTTTATTGTGGGTTGAGCATTGAAACAAATCGATTAGGCACTATGCTAACAGAAGTTGTAATTATGGGGGTGTGTTGGAAATATTTCCAACTTTTGTTTTTACCGCATCACTGCGGCTTACCCTTTGACTGCTCACGGTGCCACGGTGGTCACTGCCACACTGGAGTCTCGCTCTTTTCCCTCCACAGTTGTGCAGCTTCCTTTCATTCATCATTGCCCTGTGGCCTCCCTCGTTCCTTCTTGCAGTTGTGTGGTGCTCGTGGCTTCACTGCGGTATTGCTGGTGTGCTCGACATTCTCCACGATTAGGCGGTATCTCGCGATACCACAGGTCTGCCCTCTGTCGCTCGTGATAGCACACTAGCTCAGAGCTACACTGCAATACCGTGGATATGTTTGGTGCCCCTCGCGGGTGGGCGGTACCCCACAGTACTGTAGGCCAGTGTTTTCTCATGTGCGGTAGCACGGTTTTGTCAGTTTTTTGTGGCACTTGGGGAGTCTTCCAGCTGGCGAGTATTTAGCTCAAAGGACTATTTAAATGCAGTTTCTTATTGATTTATTACTTCTTTATGATGTCAGTTCTGGAAATGATACATTTGGAATTTGCATTAACTCTATGTGCTATCTTCACACGTTTTCTGGGTGCAAGGAAATATATTATTTTATTCTCTCTTTATTTGTCATTCGTAAATGCTTAGCTCTATATATTGTGTGAAGTCAGTTTTGTTTTTTACTCTCCTGCACAGTCCAGCTCCACAAGGCTGTTAGTTTGTGGTAATCTAAAACCACCCCAGTTAGTTCGTGGTAATCTAAAACCACCCTTGTGAGTTTGTGGTAATCTGAAACCACCTATGAGAGATCCGAAACTAGCTGTAAGGAATTGTAAAAAGCTATAATGATGTGTGTAGGATGAGCCGAAACTCTCAGTAAAACTGTTTCATTTGATAAATATGAAGTATAATATTTGTTTGTTTTTCTGTTTCACCTCCTTTTTCAAAACCTTAATTAAAAAATCCATCATATTCGGGAGCTTTTCTAATTGCCCTATGAGAAGACAACTACGTGGAAATAAAAGAGTGGGATGCTGAAAAATATGAAAAAGTCCGCATTGTGGACAGCTATTTGCACTTAGGGTAACGTATCATTCTCATAGTATGGGTGACGCAATATTGCGAGTGTCAGGATGATACAAAACCAGAAAATCCTCGCAATAAGCGGGATAACAGATGGGACGTACCCACCTCTTGAAACTGCCGTGAAGTTTGGTTAATGCCCAATTTTCCACATTTTTAAAACTAGCTGTGGAAACCTACTATGCTCTTTCCATTTTAGTGGGCCCCTTAAAGTTGCTCGCGATTTTACGTTTGAGTTAACCAGATTTGAGCCTACACTCTAGGCGCCTTGGAGATTTGTAGCATCCTATGTTCTTCCACGATTCACTTATATTTTACCCTGGGTAACCCATTTCCTTCATTTGCATGTTAAAAATGCTTCCCTGAGATAATCGTTTATGTGTCTGAGCTTTGAGTTGGGTGAAACCTCCAGGAATCTTCCATCGACCAGAGTCTCGTGGCTTATTTGTCTTCTCTGTAAATATAGAGGTATACTCTTTGACTATCTTGTGGAGTTTCTTTAATTCTCGTTCTGATTGCGTTAGTAGTCAAATATCCTAGAGTTAAGTGTAAGCCCAGCTTTGATTAGGGTGTGATAGTAATGAATGGTGATTTTCTTTTTCTGTGCAGGGTTTTGGGTGAGAATAAGTCTTGGAACACCTCCTCCTGTCACCTCTGTGAGTAATTATCATGGATTTCGATCGCTTAAGCCAAAGCCTGCAATGTAGTGTAGAGAGTGAGGTTAATGATCGAGAGGGTGAAAATAATTGTAAACGTCCAAGAACAGACGAGAAGGAAGGTGGAGACTTTTGTGATGAGGGAACGGAGAGTAAACTGTGTGGGCGAGCAGATAATAATGAAGTTCAAGAATTTTTCGCCTTGGTGGACCGAATCCAGGCAATGAAAAAGCTTTTTAAACAGAAGCAAACGAGTTGCTCTTCTGGAGGAAAGATACCCACGGCCCAAAATGTGGGTGGCAAAGGTATCAACCCAAAATCTCCATGGAAGCCCTCATTCGTGTGGGAGGATTTTTCAATCTCCACTGGAGAAGATAGTCCATCTGCGAAGAGGAGTTTAACTTGTTGTACAAACAGCAATGCAGGCAGTTCTGGGAGATACCTTAAACCAGATATGGGATCCGATAAATATAAGCGAGTGGAGAGTTTTGATCTTAATGTAGAGGCGACCTCTGATAACCCTGAGCCGACAACACCGTTATGTTTATTTCCCTAGGATTGTGTATGTTCACATCAAATTCTAGTTGGTATTAGAACTTTGCTTTTGCAGCCTGTAGGCATTTGCATTAACGAGATATAAAATGTAGCGATTCTTTTATACTTAGAAATAATATGTTGTATGTTTATCTTTATAAAACTAATATAGAAGACCAAAAAAAATGGAACTATTGCTCTTCTTTTACTTGTATTTATATTAGTAAGTAACCTTGGGGATTTATGACCCTTAATAGAGGCCTTAGGAATTTGTATCGCGTTAAAGAATATAAGCGTGTTTTAGAAAATTACTAGTTTTTGTTATTAATGTTTTCAGGATATGTTTTTAATAAAATTAAGTAGAGGAAGGGTCTTAAATCTATTATAGAAGAGAAACAATAAAGAAATAGAAAAAAAGATATGCAAGTCAAACAAAATGAGAGCTTGAACCCAACAACTTTACACCTAAGGGTTTGGCATGCAAAATAGAGTCCATCTTAGGGAGACATTTCTTCCTCTGTTGCACAACTATCCAAAAAGAGTCATCAATCAAATTTGTATTCTTTTGAGAAGAAGGAGAGAGGCCCCTAAGAGTGCCTGAGTAATGGAACAATACCAATAGAAGAACAAGGTGGATAAAAGGAGCAACCTTATCCAAAACCAAAGCGTTAGGAACAACAAGAGAAACAAAAGTTTAAGCAACAAGTTTATTGCTCACCTAAGTAGGAGGAGAATGAAGAAACATCACTAACAAATGAAGCTTCAAATCCTTAAAAAAAATAGTAGAATCTTCAAGGTACATTGCGAGATGCTGAGGAAGACGCCTTATGGCAACCACAGGGGTAGTCACAAGACAGGCACCTAGTAGGAAAATAGTGCATGCAATGAAATAGGATTCCATAATAATCTAGAAGCACAAACCAAGACCAACCATTAACCTATAGGAAAACATCTCCAGACAATACTTTTGACAAATCAACCTTCACCAAGATCCACCTTCAAGAACCTAACAAGAGCATTACCAATGGCCTCATAAGTAGATGAACACCTAGCCTAACCAGGAGCAATAGGAGATGCATCTTGAGCAAGCTGTAAAGAACCACACATAGCCAAAGACAAATACCCCTCCTTCATAGGTGACACATCCTAACATAGAGGTAGGGTAAGGGATGCACCACCAAATTGCATGCAGAACGAGAAATTGCATGCAAAAGGAGAAATTGTGCGCAGAAGGAGACAAAGAACCATTTAGCAGAAAATAATTGTATGAATGGATAGGAGAGTGGGAGGAGGATTGGGAGAGGAGTTCCATATTGAAGATTACTTTCAGAATATGATCTTCAATATAATTATGGTTTTTTTGTAAATTGTGTAAATGAAGAAATATACATTGTTTCTAATGTTTATCATTTAATGTCAATTTTCATTAAATAAAAAAAACTAATGATAAATTTTTATTTGTTTACAATAATTTTTTTAGCTAATTATATATGCTTTCATTTTATAAACTATAGGAGAAAAAATTCTTATCATAAATCATAAAAAAATATATCTATTTTGTAATGTTCCAAAATAGCGACTTAGAAATTATGAATAGGAAAAAAATAAAGAAGGGAAATTTAAGAGAGTTGCTATGCTAGCATCTTCTCCTAGCAATGATAAGTTGTCTCCTTAATTGATCATTAAGAGTTATTTCTTACAAGACAAACATGATGATTTTAATAAATTATTCTTCAAGGCTATAGACATTCCTATTTGTAGGTCTTACTCTTAGAAGTGAATTTTAACACTTTATAAGCTTTGGATTTATTTTCAAAACAAACTATAAATGACTAATTTATAACCAAGTTTTAAAAAGTGATTCGTAATAAACCATTTTTCTTCATCCTAGATGAATTAATTGAATTTTTTTAATTTTTTTTATTCCAATAAATCTAATAAAATATTTGAGACATTAGAAAATTGGATCAATACAAAAAAAATCCATGTTGAAGGGGTATGTTTGGTATATAATTTTTCCCCTCTTTAATACTAATTGAAACATAAAAAAAATGTTGTGCGTGTTAATAATGGTAGCAAAATGGGGGTATGATGCAACTACACTTAGCCTATCTCATTAGGAAAAAGAGATCCCCTAGGGCAAGATTGACTTTCAATCCTTAGGTGAGTCACCCTTCATGGAGATCTTGTTGTTTTACTTATGACCCATGATAGGGTAAATTATCCTAAAATGCACTTTTGGGAGATGAATGAAAAATACTAAATGAATGCAATGATGTAATGTAAACATGAAACATCTAAATTAAAAATTATTCTAACATAATCTTGAACGAAATTCCAAATCTGTGAAAGGCTTGATTTTATGCGTGTATGATAAAAACATGTGTTGAGTGTCCTCGTAGGACTAATTCGCTCAAGGGTGAATGGGTCTTGCTACAGGGGTTGAAAATATACTTTCACGGTTCTCAGGTACTTCGTCTGCACTCTTGATTCCATTGGGTTTCATAGTAACAAATTAAAAAATAAATAATGAAAGTGAGTTTTTGTGGCTTGACAATAACTTTGAAAACTTTTGAAATTTTTCTCTTTTGATAGATATTCAATCCTTCTTCAACCTAAGATCTCCAAAACACACAAGACGGAAAAACTATTTTTTTTTGGTGAATGGTGGTTTTCCTTTATCAAACCCCATTTTGGTAATTAAACTATGAATTGAAATAATGAAACATGAAATGAAGGAATGATGACTGAACAATTTCTATGTTGATATTCACCAAACCCTTGAATGGATATGCTTGAAGGACTGCACTCTTAGTAAATCTCTCCAAGGTCTTGATATTGCATGAAATGGCTTGATTGATGATGCAATCTTGATGCTTGAAACCTACATCACAATGTTAGCTCCAAAAACATGCATGATGCTTGATAATGTTGACATGATGCTCGAGATCTTGATTACTTCAACAAATTCTTGAGAAATCTTCTCTTGCTATACTATTTTCTCTCATGAATTTCTAGGTTTCCTCTCTAGTTTTGAATTGATAAAAAAACCTTTCATTTATAGACATTTGTTTTATATCCTAAAAAATTAAACATTACAAGATGACATTTGAATTTGAATTTTTGATCATAAAAAGGCTTCCAAATACATATTTAGAATTTGAATTAAGAAACTAAAGGGGACCCATTTTCCCAAGGGTAAATGGGTCCTGACCTAAATTGCTAGGACCTATTCATTTTGAGGTGTTAAAAATGATAATTATATTAATTAAATCATTATTCCCCTTTTAGGCATTTAGATACATAGTAGGGCCAATTAGAAGCTTAATTAAGTACAATTTAATTAAGGGACCCAAATATAGTGTGAAGATGTAAATGAATACATTTTTCGACACTACATTTAGCCCCTACTTTTGTGAGATGATGAGCCCTACACTCAAACCTACACTAAAGTAGTCAAACAAGTGTGAAGAGAGGTCTAATTGTACAACTATTGGAAAGATAAGACTACAAAGGTAAAGGAGGATGATCAAGCCCCAAAGATCAAATATCTCATAGTAAACCAATAAAGACACAAAGAGACACATGCCTATGTTAAATATATAATAGAAAGACAACATACATAAGAATATAATGTTAAAATTTAACAAGGATAGAGAGGAGAGGGGTGGACCAAGATTCGATTATTTTTCCAATCGATATGGATCAAGCCTTATTTTTTATCCAAAAATGTTTACAAGTGGAAGCCAATTGTTGACTATGCAAACTGAATGTGTTCTCGTCGGCTAGTAAAATATGTTGTTTGCTAGGAGAGCCTCAAAAAGTAGCTAATGAGAAGTTGTGCTAGGTATAGGCTCCCATTGTACTAACCATACCAAATTTATACATCTTGATGACTTTGATAAGGTGCCATAGAATTGGTCACAAGGCAAGCAAGTTGTGTTATGCTAAGCACTCATGAAAAAGTCTCCACTAGCAAGAAAGTTGTGTTATGCTTGGTGGCCTTGAAAAAAAAAAGGCTCCACTAGCAAGTATGTTGTGCTATTCTTGGTTGCCTTGATACATGCAATAGGATATTCAAATGTGTTTTTATTAGTTCACAAAAGGTCTCACCTTAGGGAATGTCATGCTTAATGTCTCCAAGAGGGGACTAGTTGAGGATTCGCTACTTAGGGAATGCAATCCTTAGCATTACCACTAAGAGGAATGCCATATGCTCAAAAAGGTCACAATCTTGAAGGACATCAAACCCAATGACACCACCAAGAAGACACATCATGTGAAGTAAGAAGACCACACTTTGAAGTAAGCAATGAGTGGGATGTGTATACTCCCACTCTAAAGAAATTTCTAAACATCATGTTGTGAGAAATTAATTTAAAGTAGAACACAATAAATTACAATACATGAGAACTTTATTTTGAAAGACATATACCAAACACATGTTTCCAAGATAGAGCTATGTCATGAAGAGGAGGGTTCCCCCGATATGCAATCCTAAGATAACAAATAAGGGTATGTGCAGGATCATGATGGGCCAAAAGGTGGCGATATTTATGTGATATGATGGCCCATGTGGCTAATGATATTTTTTTTTACCCAAAATTGATGAAACGAAAAAGGGTTTTAAAGGAGATTCTCACCTTTCCACTAATATAAATTATTTTTTACTTTGATTTTAATAAATTATTATTATTCATTTTCTATTTGAATTACGACTAAAATCCTAATTGATAGGCTGATTGAAAAAAATATATAGCTTTCAAATGGTATCACATTTTTTGAATCCAAAACATGCATCGCATTCTATGCTTTGCATCCTATATGATTAAAAAAAACAAATGAATTTCATGAATTTTTGACCAAGTTAAGGTGGGACATACGATTTTTTATATTTTTCAAAATTTGTAATAAAAAAATCATAATGAATTATTTACTTGGAAAAAAATTACAAAAAAATATGCATCACATCGAGACATAAGTCCCCTACTTATATCTAAAATATTATAAAATAATACTATCATTTTATTATGGTTAGGGTGGTCAGACAGACACCTACTTCTTATTTTTTCCCTAAAATTTAAGTACTATTGCATTGAAATTTCAAATTTTCACCAAATAGATTTTATTTTAAAAAAAATAAACCTAGTAGTTTAGAAACTACATTCAATTTTTGATAGATTTTATTCTTACATATTTTTCAAATAATATAGATAACTTATTCAAATTTTTACATCAAGTTGTCGAACTTTGATTTTCTGAATTTTTTTGCCACTTAAGGGCCTTTTTTTTTCCATGATGATCCTGCACATACCCATAAGGGATCCATGGATTTAGGGTCAACATTTGGCATTGCTGCAGTGACATAGTTGAGCTTAGAACCATCATCATTCAACAAATAACTCAAGTAACAATGAGCACAAAAAAAGAATGACATATAGAGAGAGAACAAAGACAAGAATTTTGGTCAACATGGAAGAGACCTGAATGTCTCGATACCTTATTTTATCCCGAAAGGAAAACATAAGGCATAAGGTTTATGACATATAGAAGAATGTAGATATAAATAGAACAATTCCAAAACATATTTTCTTCCTTTGTATTCTTGCAATAATGGAGTGACAATGGTCATCCATAGTAAGCTCACAAATATATAAAGACAAACCAAGCAACACTATAGAGGGGATCACATTACACACATGTAGTCAAAAAGAACACAAAGAGAAGACTAGTATGGAACATGTGAGTCAACCTATAGCAATTCATATGCATCCCAATCTTGTTCATCATATACATAAGGTGGATAACTAGCCAAAGGGACAACAACAAGTGTCAAACTAGGATAAGGCTATCTAACTCCTTGTCCCCACTAAGTGCAGGACAAGGATGAGCCGAAATGGGTGATGAGAATGAGCTCCTTGGAATATAGAAATGATTTGTAGTAAATGTAAAACATGCAATAGTGAGTATGTTATGATCCTACAACTATAACATTGCAAGAAGCAAAGTGCATGCATTTGAGTTAATTACATCAATAATATCATTTTCATGGAAAGATGGCACTCATCAGAAAGATGTCTAAGACTTTTATGAAATGCACAGTAATTTATGTTTGTACTTTTTCATTTTTTGTTTTCTTTGATGGGTGGAAAGTAAATCAATCCTAGATGGAGGTGTTATTCCATTTTTCATTTAGTTTCTATTGTAGTGTGTAAGAATAGTGATTCATTGATCTTATATGGCTTAGATTTCTTACTTGTTTAGGCAATTTTCTAAGGTGAAGGTGGGGAGGAGGATCTATGGTGATCCTATAATCCTTGTAAGGTATTAATTGGTCTCTTGATATGATATTGTGAAGAGAACACCTTTTCCATCTAGGAGATGTGCAAGGGGTGTAAGATCTTGATATTCTAACCCCTTAGTATCCTCAGATGACCTATTTGTACTAAAATTTTGATTATTTCATGGTTATTGGTTATGTCACATCCTTGTTTTCTTAAAATCTTAAATCCTTGACCATAACTCTTCTAAGTTAATGGTTGTATTAGTAACTTGATGAACATTAATGGTTGATGGTTGAGGCTATCTTTGTGCTTCCATATTAGGATGTAAGAGGTTGAACATATCAAGTGATGAGATTATAGGTGGTGTTTGCATGGATGGATAAAAGGATGTATTGTTCTCAAGGTTATGTAAGGAGTCTTGTATTAATTGTTGCATGCTATCTTCATCTTGACCTAATATTTTAACTTCATAGGGACATTCATTAGGAGTTGAAGGTTCATTAGTAGTCTCAATTGCATTAGGGTCTTCACCAAACACACAACTTGAAACATCTACCCAATATCTTAAGGTTTTCCATATATTACCCATACACATGTCCATGATTATTTTATGCAAATTTTTAGATCTGATATATAAAGTTTTTTTGATTTGTGAATGCAAGATGATATGTTTTTAATGCCAATTTTTGTTTTCAAACAATGCACTCAATTTAACCAAATAACCTAATGCAACAAATGATAGATTTTTCGATTTATGAAACTAAAACCCAAATTTAACAAAAGATCAAAATGAAGAAAACTTAGACAAATCACTACCCAAAAGTATTAAACATCACCTATATAGAGACATATTCACCTTAGGGCGAATGGGTCTTAGTATAGGGGTTACAAAAGTTTAAATTTGAGTCTAAAGCTTATAACTAGGGTTTCTTATTTTAGATTGTAAACTATACTTTCAATCATTGATTTTTTTCAGATTTTGATGACTAAATGCAAGTGTAATAACTGAAAAATGATAGAAAATATGACACTTATTGAATATTAATGATTGGAAACACACTAATATGTATGTAGTATACAAAATTAATGTAATATGTATGTAAATTTTTGAAGTTTTTAGATTTTAAAGGTTCCAAAATGCAAAACTAAAACCCTAAATGACATGAAAACTAATACAACTTAAAAAACCCTAAATGAGATGCAAACTAATGCAATGCAATGCAAACTAATACAAATCCTAGATCTAGGGTTCAAATAGACTCCAATTTCAAAAAAAATGATTTACAAGGTTGGGTTCACGAAAATGAAACATAAGGAAAATGTTTTGTGTGTAAAGAATGGTAGAAAAAGTGGGAATAATGTACCAACACTTTCCCTATTTTATTAGGAAAAAGAGATCCCCTAGGGAAATATTCAACTTTCAACCCTTAGGTGTGTCAACCTCAGTGGAGATCTTTTTGTTTTCCTTATGAACTAGGGCAAGGCAAATCAACCTAAAACGCACTTTTGGGAGATGAATGGAGAATACTAAATATTTTGAATGATGAAATATAACACATGAAACTTCTAAATTAAACATTAATCTAACAGAATCTAGAAAGAAATTGTTGATCTGAGTAGAGCTTGATTTTAAGCACCAATAATAAAAAGCATGTGTTGAGTGTCCTCCTCGGACTCATTCGCCGAAGGATGATTGGGTCTTGCTAATAACTATTTTTGTAGGTCTCTCAGTATAGATATTTTTTGAATAATAATAGTTCTAGAGATTCTAGGTTTTCACAATTAGAGATAATGTCATGTATCTAGGATTCTATATACTACCATGTGATATTTTAAATTAATATTTTTAGTCTCTTTTGATTTGTGTAGAAAGAATATATTTTTTCCTGAAAGTAATGATTCTAAACATATAGAAGAACTATGGAAATGAAAATTTAGCATTTGGATTAGGGAAATGGAATCAAATACAAAATAATATTAAGTAATTTAAATGTAAATGAAACTATGAGCTAGGTAATCACCATGATTACAAAGATTATATGAAGATCCTAATTTCAAGATAATAAGTTCATTTGGGTGTTCATAATAATTTTTTTGGGTTAGCTATACAAATGGTGGCTAGGATAACACAACTAGAAATGTATATATGATGATGGGCTACTCCACCCAATACCTACATATAAAATAACACAAAATATATTTGAAGGAAAACAACATAGTTTAAATTTATTTAATAAAACTAAATTATAGATTAAAAAATTATAAAGCTATAGTCACACATGCATATCTAACTACAAAGAAAATCAACTCTCTGAGAAATATCTATCATTTAGAGCCACAATTTTCACTAATGAAGTTTCCTTTTGTAACCTCCATTAACCCATTTATTTGGAACTAATAACTCCTTTAGAATGTTCTCAACAGTGTAACCCCCCTTTTTTTGATGCCCCAAAGTCCAGCTGTTAATTTTCTCACCCTAGAAGATATTTCTCAAAATTCACATTTTGGTGGTAAAACTTCCCCAAGCCATAACTTTTGACTTGGGTCTTTTATTTTCTATTATGATATATTGTTTGAATGCTCAAAAAGAGATCAATAATTCCCAAGTATTTAATGATCGTCTAATTCACATTTCAAATTTTTTTTGAGGCTTCTAAAGACTTTCAGTTTGAGTTTGAAGTTGTATTAGGGAAATTTTCTCGGATGAAAACATTAATATCTCCCAAATGATGTGTCATATTAAGATTATTCTACCATCACAGACTTTTTTCAATTCCACTCCTTCAACTAAATTTTCAAGTTCATATGTTCCCGTTTAGGCCGACTTACTAAAATAGTAAGTTACCATTTTTTACTTTTTTGAACATTTGACTCTCTCACACCCCTTAAGTATCATCATGGGACTCAAAAAACAATATGAAAATAAGGAAAATATTTTTTGGGTGATGCAATATTTTCCTTACACCACTAGGTGCTTCGACATCAATGTAGATTAGGTATTATGAGCTTAACTATCGAATTTAGTAATGTAATCTAATTTATGTTGGAGTAGTCAAAATCTCTTGCTAATTAGAAAAACTTCCACAAACAAGAATATGGAAGATGAAATAAATTATCATATTTAACATGCAACATTTAAATGTATTAGATATTTTTTCATATAAAATCAAGGATAAGGAGGTGAGAAAGTCAGAGTGTTATTGTTATTTTTTTGATGAATAGGAATTAATATATATTAATAGTAAAGATTAAAATACATATCCACAAAAAAAAAAGTGCGTTGTAAGAAGGAAAACCTCGAGAGTCACATGGGCAGTGCCCAAAAAACAAAAAATACCAACTGTCACATGGGCCTAGCCCAAAAGTTCAACATTACAATCATAAAATAAAATGCCATTAAGTGGCCAAAGTAGTACCAGCAAAGCCAAGAGGGTCTCTTTCATCCAATTTTTTTCTCCATACATCAGTAGGGTCTAGAGTGACGTCAGGAGGAGGACCCCAACCATCACCAATACCATTATCTTTATCTTCTTTATCCTCACATTGGGGCAAGATTGCAAGTTCCAAATGCAGAAAAAATTTTTGTAGTGTCTAGCCAACGAGAGCTAGAAGAAGGAGTATCATCGTAGGGCCACCCAGAACAACCACCATTGCTCCCCGCCACTCCTCTAGAGAGCCACCCCTAGCCAACCCATGGAGGAGGAGAATGAGACTGGTAAGGAAGGTGAGAACCACACCGAAGAGGAGGTTGAGAGTGGAGGAGAGCAGAGCCACTGCATTGCCAGCCTTGAGAGGACGACCAACCACAGAAAGGGGTAGTCGAGGCAGACACCTGAGCCACAATGCACGAGGTATTTCCCTAATGGTCCAATAGCACCTGAAGGTGAGCCACCTCAAGTGAAACCTTATTTTCTTGAACTTCAATCTGCAAGACCACATTAGAGTAAATAATAGCTTTAGAATACAAAGAAATTTTTTTATCCATTTTGGTGTTAGAAAAAATGTAGGCATTTCTTTCTTTCAAATACTCAAGAGGATTTCCCTTCAGAAAGTGTGCCAAGGTTGGGTATACTTAGCAAGAAGTTTGGGCAAGTCTCCCAGCAAAGCCATATGCCAGGAGAAGGGCTTCAATCTAAAAGGCTGAAAGAGGTCATGAATCCAAGTCCAAAAATATTGAGCTCGAGTACAAAACCATAAGAGATGCTTAAAAGACTCAACTTGCCCATAAAAAGGGTATTGAGGGTCCTGGACCCCCAAGTGAACAACTCGAGACCCCATAGGAAAGCCTTGGAAAATAAAACACCAAGCAAAGTACGTGATTTTTTTCTCAACACTTGTAGACCAAATGGTAGAGAATATTTTTCACCATACATGAGCGGAGGATTGGAGAAGCCATCTAAGGTTAAAGCTATCAATCATACGAAAAATGTGGCGATAGCCACATATAACCAAGCCTAGGCTTGTAATTTTTCAAAGGGGTGTTTGGGTACCACTTCTAGTCCTTCCACTAGAGCTTGGACCCACAAATTTCCACCTTATAAAGACAATCAATAGGAATATCATTCACCAAACTATGATAAGTATCATGGTTTGAATGTGCATTGTGGTTCTGTGAAACACATATGTTGTAAGATTTTAATTCCTTTCTTTTGGAACCTTAGTACCTTAAGCCAAGGTGACTTGTCTAGAGGTTGACCATTACTAGAAAAGAGAGGTGACCACCAAACATTTTTTTGATTGAGCAAAATCCCGTCACGAAAACCAGATCTGGCCCAGCGGAGCGAAGGCCTAACCGCCTCCTAGGCTTTCTAAATTCTCTTTGCCACAAACTTACCCATGATTTGCATTGGCTCCTTCATGACCATAAGGGTTTGAAATCTAATCCCCTTCTAGACAAGTCTATGAACATGAAATCCAGACTAAATAAAATGCCTGATGAGAACTTTCTATGCTTCATCTCTAGTTAGAGCTCTAATTATCCATTTCACACACAAGGTAGTCCCTTGTTGTTGAGTGGTGATCATACCAAGCACTCCAGAGTCTTTGGAAAGGTAGATGAACTCCTAGAAAACATAGAGAAACCCTCTATGGGACTCTGCAAAAGCCCAAAGAAAGTCTCAAAGAAACTTGTCAAGTCTGGCATAGGTAGCTTTCGAAAGAGCCCAAAAAGAGGAATAATAAACATGAGTAGCCACCAGAATCTTTGAGCACACTTGGAATTTTCCTAGCACAAAGAGAGGATTGTTAATCCAATAGGGCAAAGTTTTCTCAATCCTAGAGAGAACAAATTTCCACAACTCAGTAGAAGAAGCCTGGAAGACAAAGGGCCCAGAAACATAAATATTTCTCCTAGCGCAATCCATTTCCAACCATACTACTAGAGCCAGTGAAGAGTAGGCATAATAGATTGCCTATAGCATAAATTTTTATGCTACTAGATAGCAGAGCCAGATGCAAGACAAAAAGTGTTGATACAATCTAGGGCTGCCTTAATATTGTTTTCTTCCTCTAGAAGGGTGAGGAAGGAGTCATTAAAAAAATGGCCATTCATAATTTGAGCATGGGAGTTAGGAAGAGTGATGCCTTTAACAAACCATTAAGAAACCACATTGGCAAACAAATAGCCAAATCCTTTGGTATCAAGCACATAAAGGGAAGGAGCAAGCACGAATCCTTTTCGAATGAAGCGGAAAAGACCCAAGGTAAGAGATTGGTAGCTATTAATGGAGATACAAGAAGAGGTGTCTAAAAAAAGTAGTTGGATAGCCTGAATGAAGTTAGGCCTTAAACCCAAGGCTTTCAACATGGCTAGAATAAAGGGCCACTCAATGTGGTCATAGGATTTTGCAAAGTCTATCTTGAGAAAAATAGCTTTCTTATTCGAACGTTTGGCCCACTCCATGCCTTTCCACACATCAATGATATTATCCAAAATAAATCTAGACTTGATAAAACTAGTTTTCTCCAAGTGCACAATTTGAGGCAAAAGATGGCGGACTTTTAAAGCCAATTCTTTGGCAATAATTTTATAAGAGACATTGAGGAGCGTGATAGGCTTCCATTTGCAAATATCCCTAGGATCTCTAGGCTTAGGTATGAATTTAATATTTTCTTTTTAATTATATTAGCTAAGTATTTGGAATGAAAATCCTTAGGATACACCTAAACCACAAAATTTATATTTTGGGAGTAAAGGAATGGGTCCCCTAAGACTTTCTAGGGTTTTTCACCTAGAAGAAAGGGGATTTTCCATTGTGGAAACATAAATCTTGGGATTCATTTAATTTTAGGGTTGAGGAGTGTTGAAATTCTTATATGAAGTATGCTAAATGATGAAATTTGATAAATTAATCTAACTATTGAACATAAACTAAAAGCATTTATATTGTTTGAAAACACATGATGTAATGAAACAATGGAAAGTTAGAGATTATACAAGGTAGAATAACTTAACAAATCAGACAAGTGCACCTAGAAACTGATGAGGGCCGAAGTGGAAGTTGCAGAAGCCTCTAAAAATCTAGAAAGTTTGTGTTTTATGCCCATTGGGACACTTACGCTAAACTAGGTGACCAAGTCCATTTTCTGGTAAACTGCTCTAGGCTCCATTCCTGCCAACTAGGTGCTCAAATCTACCAAAAACTTTGAAAAAAACCTCTAGTGGGACTAGGTCGAAACAATTGGTGACCTAGTCACTTTTAGCTTTTCAGGAAAACTGAAAGTGGACATAGAGGTCTATGGTCTACACTCTACTTCATCACTAAAATCTAGACTCAAACCTAGAAAATCAACTCAAAATAAAGTATATTTTGGTTTCTAATGTGGGGTTTTCCTTGGTCAAACCCCTAGTTTGTATTTGAACTTTGAAAGAGATAATAAATCAACATAAACCCTATCCCTAAGTGTTTCTGGGACTAGGAAAACCTGAAAAAAAAGATAAAACCCTATTGTATTGTGCAAGAATAAGATGAAATAATAAGATTTGAATTATACAAGACTTCAATCCAAGAAACCCTACAACATTATAAATTAATTTAAAAAGGAATGCAAGTGTGATGTAAACCTTAAATCTAAAAATAGAGAGAAAATGGAAGATCGAGCCACTTTGAAAACAAGTCTTTAGGTGTGATTTGGTGGCTAGTTGCACCTCCTCAACCTAGATTTCTCCATGATTCTCCATAGGCATTTGTGATCAACCCTTTGCAATGTGAGATCTTGAGTGAGAAGTGAGCTTGAAGACCTACATAATCCCTAGTTTTCTACCCTAAGATTCAACTTTGTTGTAGAATGGAGATTAATCTTCTTGTGGAAGATGTTTTGAACTTGATTCTTGAAGTTGCTTGTGAAAAAATGACCAAGATAGAGAGAAGAATGACCTAAAAACATGTATTTATAAGAAACAATATTTAATTGTAGGTTATTTTGACCTAAGAGGCCAATACCCATTGGAAATTTTTAGCAAGCTAGACATTTTCTTGCTCAAAAATGAAAAAATCCCTAAAAAAGACTAGCTTACCAACTTGGGTGACATAGTACCACTAGGGGTTTTTGAGGTGGAATTAGTGATATTTGAATAATTTTGGTATTGTTTTTTGGGAATTGTATGATTCCTTAGGTAAAATAGGCATCAATGTCAAAAATAATGAGCCTTAGGGACCTATGAATGTTGTTTTAGGATGGTTATTGATGAAATGGTAACTAAAGTAGGACCAAAATGGGCACAAAATTGTCCTTTTCTTCAAAGGTATAAAATTTTTGGTGACACATTTAAGCCCCACTTTAGCAACCATATGACTCTATGTGCATACATGTAAGCTAAATGACTCTAAACAATGTATTTTATTTTCATAATGGGATACTCATTAAAAGGTGGGAGAATGAAGCCCCTAGTGTAGTCATTTACAAAACCACAACATTAGGAACCGCATCCTGCAAAAAATATTCGTTAGAAATCCAATAATCCTCTTATCTAATTGCTAGGAATTAACTTCAAGGGTAGATGTATGCTCCCTCTTAATTCTACTTGCTTTACGAAGGTGAAATCAAGGTAGCAATCTAGCCACATTGAATGAGGACATGCATATCGAAGGGAATTTATAAGTACCATGTCACATAATGATAGGTGAGTGATGATGTAGGGAATGGAAACATGATTTTGACACAACAAATGACATCAAAAATGGAGTTCACTAGCACCCAATATGTTGATATGAATGAAAAGCATACTAAAAAGGTCTAAAATGGTGAAAGTACAAATGGGCTTGTATGAGAAATGAGATAGAGTAAAAGGAATGAAAATAGAGTAATTTGTCACTTAATTGTTCATTTACCTTGTGTAGCTTGAGAGTGACAAGGAGATAGCGAAATATGTCGAGCACACGTGGATTCACACCTATGAGATTGGATGCACTACTAGACTAGGTGGCTAGCGGCAAGCGACAACACAAGGTGAGTTGATTCTGGTACCTTTTCTTTGTGATTTTTTAGTAATGAGATGATTTATATGCATATTAGGTTAATTTAGGATCCTAGAATTTTTTTTCTCAAAGTGTCTTTTTTTCTCATAAAGTGTCCCTTTTGTTTGCAAAGTGTCCCTTTTTTTCACAAAGTGTCCTACTTTTTCGTAAAGTGTCTTGTTTCTTCGCAAAGTATCCCAAAAGGATTCTAAAGTGTCTAGGGCCTTAGATAAATCACACTAGAAAAAAATTAGTAAACTTGCATGATGAATCAGAGTAGAACTGAAGAGATTAGATGATTTAGAGAGCATATTTTGATTATTTTGATAGGTACCCATGCGATCTCGTCAGCCTCTTGGTGGGAGACAGTTGGGTTTTTTGAGAGACCTAGCCCCCACTTTGTTAGTTGTAGATACAAAGAACCTACAAGAGGTAGGTATTTATTGGGCGTACCTCATGGCCCCCATGAGGTACCATGATGCGATGTTGATGCTGCTATGTGAACATTGGAACGTGGATACTTGCACCTTCCACCTTCCGACATGAAAGATGACCATCACATTAGAGGATATACATTGGATAATCTGAGTCCCAATTCAGGGGGAGCAAGTTCACCTCTAGAGGGGTTGGTCTTTCCATGAGTAGTGGGTGAACATGTGGTATTTCCTTGGTGGACCAGTGCATGATGATAGAGTGGCGGGATAGATTGATCTATCACTATTATTGTATTCATGAGTGCTAGTGTTGAGATGGATTATGATGCACATCGTCACATTGGTGCTCCTACTAGACGGACAAAAAAAACACCTAGAGGGTGGACTAGTGCACCGGATATGGGATATGGTGGAGCACATGACAGTGTATGCATTGGGATGGTGCATCTTGGCACATTTAAATTATGATCTTGGGTGGTTTGTCTTCCGAGAGCTAGACAACATGGTACACAATACACTTTTGTAGGTGTGGTGTCTGGAGCATATCACATGCACCAGGTTGACTGGATTCCCATGTCTGACAACAATAGGGTATCCTCAGGATTTTGGCTATCCTCTCTGATTGCTATGGCAATATGGGGACTTGCATTTTTGGTGGGTGAGATTCGACCAACTAGAGGAGGATGATATATTCTAGGATCATACTAGATAGGTGAGGAGACTATAGATGGAGAGATTTTTTGTTGATCAACATGATCACATAGTGCATCCCTTCTACTATGATCAAGTGATAAGATGTTTGGACAGATTTAGAGACCACCTAAGCCATGGTCATCTTTTAGAAGGTTAGTTTGAAGTGCTCGAAGACCTCATGACACAACACAATTCACTCTAGACGATGTCGTCTAGAGTGACTGAAACTATTTTGATCATGACCAGCCACTGATCTATGACACAAATGACATCAGTGCCATTATGGATAGGATCATGACCAGATATGGTGTTTCCAAGTGATGAGACAATAAGGGATGAAGGACCAGTACCAGATGAGGGAGATGAGAGGGAGGACAAGGTCAAGGAGACACACTACAAGGCTGTAGATATATTTAGTGAAATATTTGATGAGGATTATGATGGATAGGAGGGAGAGGAGGAGGATGAGTAGGAGGAGCCACCCTTGAGTGTGAGTGATGAGGCAATAGGTGAGGACCGATATGATTAGGGAAAGACAACACTCATCCATATGACTAGATCCCAAACAATAGCATTAGTAGACACCAACACTCACAACCGAGGAGAGGCTAGCACAACATCCATACCCCTGCATAGGATGAGGTTGATATCGCTCATCCAACAAGAGATATAGGTGACGATATTTAATTTTGATACATGTATTATATATTTAGATGTATTATTTGATGCATATATATATATATATATATCATGAGGTGTGTTAATTACATTTTTTTCCATCTTGCAGGGCCCTTAGAGGATTAGTGGGGTCTCTACCATCAGATGGTTGCAAGGATAGTACCTGTGTCTTTCAACAAGGAGGATATGGACTTAGATTATGGGCCCCCAATGATTGTGGAGCGATATCTAGAGACGTTGAGACCCTTCATGAGACTACAAGAATCATGAGGGTTTCAAGAGATAGATCCACCAAGCTAGGGCTGCACCATAGGATAGTCTTCATAGACTTCGACAGAGGTGGAGAGACTAGAGAGAGAGGTTGAATGGCTATAGGTAGAGAGGGATCATATAGTAGGAGAGTAGCGGGTGACACTTGCATAGATGGAGGGGATGGAGTTCATGATCAGATTCAACGGATCGCAATCATGATCATGCATGACCATCACTCATCATCCTACTACTGATCCAGCATGAGTACTATATCTCGAGTGATCTGGTAATCATAGTCCTTAGTGACATTATAGATTATGATGATATGTACAAATAAACTTTTGATATATATATATATGCATTATGATGTTACATGTTTTAATTTTATGTGTGAATGTAAAATAAAAATGTGATTAATTAAATAGGATTATTTAACTAATGTCTACATGTTTTAACAAATTTTATGTGATCTAATTAAAATGTGTTAAAGGTTCTCTTAGATACAACATAAAGATTAAATATGTTATGCACTTATTTTCAGTAAAATAACACACAAGAAGAAAAATTGGATAGTATGAAATCTAAAGCTTGATTATAAAATGAATTAAACAATCACTTTAGTGTTCAAGAAACATGCATAATGATTTGTCAAGAATGAAGCAATGAGAAAGAATATAGGACATAATCCAATAGCTTTAACAACACTACTCTATAATTCATACCATTCAAAAAGGGGATTAGACATAATACCGACACAAATGCATGACATTAATGGGGTCTTTAAGAGGAGTTCCATCACATTTAGTTAAGGTATAAACACCCAATCCATAATTCATATTGACCATGTAGGAGCCTAACCAATCAGGACTAAACTTACCTTTGTCAACATAGCTAGTGGCAGTATTACATTATTTTTTATATAAAACCAAATCACCTTTGTTAAATGTCTGAGGAATGACACCAATATCATATTAACGTTGTACCTATTTAGTGTAGGCTTCAAGATGCTTGAGAGCATTGATGCGCTGCTCATCAAGCATTTATAGCTAGTGTAATCATTGTTCCACATAAGTGTCATTCTCAACAAGACCTTGGAGAGAAATCTATAATGTGGGGATTTCTAACTCTAAAGGTAGGATAGCCTTGGTGCCATAGACAAGGTTGAAAGGTGTGTTTCTCATGGAAGAGTGAATGCTTGTGTGATAGGCCCATAATGCATATTTCAAATACATATGCCAAAATTTTTTGTTTTGATTAACAGTCTTCTTGAGGATTTTATTAGTACTTTTAGCTTGACTATTAGATTGTGGGTAGTAAGGTGTGGAAAAACAATGTTGAATATGAAAGTTCTCGAAGAACTTCACAACATTATTTTTAAATGTTGTTCCATTGTCCAAAACTAATGCAAAAGGAAGTCCAAACCAAGTGATGATGTGTTCCAATAAGAAATGACATATCACATTAGTAGTTGTAGACCAAAGAAGAATAGCTTCTACCCATTTGGTTAAATAGTCAGTAGTAGTAATGATAAATGTATGTCCAATGGAAGAAGGTGGTGATATTTTTCCAATTCGGTCCAATCCCCACATAGAGAATGGACAAATAGGTATTTGGGAACAAAACTTAGAAACGGTAGCATATATCAAATGGATATGTTCTTGGCATTTATGAAATCGCTTAACATATGCATAACAATATTTTTTCATGTTTTTCCAGTAATAACCCATGCAAAGGAATTTTTGCACTAAGGTTTTTCCTCTGAAATGACCTCCATAGGTGCCAAAATGAGCTTGTTTGAGGGCTATAGGAGTTTAAACATCCTTGAGACATCGTAGAATAATTCCATCAAAGGATCTTCTATACAATGTATAAACAAGGATTATGTACTTAGTGGCTAGCTTTTTGAGGTGAATACAGTTGTTTCTGATTGTAGGCTCGGGAATGGTACCATCCATTAAATAGTTATATAAGGCATCATACCATTCAAATGAATTATCCAAAAAAGTGGGAAGGACATCGTTAGGTTTATCATTGATGGAGGGTTTCATGACGGGGTGGATGGTAAAGAGGACCTTTTTGGAAGGATCTATAAGAGAGATAAGAGAGGCCGCACTAGCCATTGTATCCACGTGTCTATTATCTTTGCGATGGATGTTATCAATGGTGAACGAGTCAAGATACTCTAAAAAAGTTAGGAAAAGGGTTTATCATGTTTAGTTTGATAGACACAATTGATTTTTTTAATCACTAATAACAAATAACCATAGATCTTTATATCCTTAATTCCCATGACTAAAGTAGCTCACAATCAAATGATTAATGCTTCATACTCAACTGTTTTATTCATACATAAGAAATTGAGGAGATAGGATAAGGGAATAGGATTACCTATGGGGGGAATTAAGATAACTCTAGTACCAAAGCCTATTTGACACTTGGATCCATCAAAGTGCAATTCCCATTTAGGAAGGTCCATGGTTAAAACACTATCATCAAGAAAGGAGTCATTGGTAGGTAACACTAAAGGAGAAGGAGCATCGGCTAAATGGTTGGTTAAGGCTTGGCCTTTAATTTCTTTTTGGGAAATAAATTTAAGGTCAAATGTACTTAACAACATTACCCATTTAGAAAGACATCCTGAAAGCTCTATTTTATTGGAAAGATACCTAAGAGGATTAAACTTTGTCATCACTTGTATTTCTATGTTTAGTAATGTCGCAACTTACTAGTAGAAAATACAAGAGGCAAAAATTGTTTTTGAATTTTGAAATGATGTGTCTCATAATCTATTAGTGTCCTACTGACATAATAAATTGGATGCTCTTTTCCATTGTTATCTTGTTGAGCCAACAATGCAGCAAGACGATGGGAAGAAGCATCAATATAAAGGATGAAGGGTTTGTTTGGTGTAGCAGGTTGTAAAACAGGTGGAGTTGCAAGTTATTCATTCAAAATCTCAAAGGCCCATTTATAATCATCATTCCAATCAAAATTCTCATCCGTTTTGAGGAGATGTACAAAAGGCAACGTATGATCAGCTAAGGATGTGACAAAATGATGGATATCTTGAATACACCCTTGCAATGTATGCAATTGGGAGATGTTATGAGGAGGTGGCATGTTAAGTATAGCATCAATTTTCTTCATGTCCACCTCAATTCCTCTGTGAGATATGATAAACCCTAAAATTTTACCATTATCTACTCCAAAAACACTTTTTCAGATTTAAGCACATGATATATTTACACATGCTCTCAAAGATTTGTCAAAGGACATTCACATTATCTTGGTGGGCTAAGGATTTAGCTAGAATGTCATCAACATAATATTCTAATATTTTATGCATGTAATCATGAAAGATTAAGGTCATTTCTCGTTGATAGGTAGTGCCAGTGTTCTTTAAGCCAAAAGGCATCATAACCCAACAAAATGTTCCCCAAGCAGATGAAAAGGCCATCTTGTATTGATCTTTTGGGTTTATGAAGATTTGATTATATCCATAAAATCCATCCACAAAAGATAACAAAGCATGTCTAGTAGTTGAATCCATGATCATGTCAATGTTAGGAAGAGGAAATTCATCTTTTAAAGAGTCTTTATTCAAGTGTTGAAAATTTGTACATATCCTAACATGATTATCGGGTTTAGCAACTATGACAATGTTCTATATCCAAGGAGAATAATTGATAGGGAAAATGAAACCCGTGTCAAGGATTTTTTCAAGTTCTCCTTTAACATGTAAGGCTATCCTAGGGTTCATCTTTCATATCTTTTGGTGAATGGTCTTAGCATTTTCAGCAAGAACAATGTTATGAGTAACTATCTTCAGATCTATTCTGTGCATATCAGAATATTTCCAAGCAAATAGTTTAGGAAAAGCGTGAATAAAGGTTGTGAGATCCTCTTCTTCTTCATCATCAAGACACTTCCCAATTTAAATGACTTTTTCTTTATCATCTATGTTGATTGGTATGTCAAGGGTATCCCCTAAAGGAAGTGCATTTGACTTAGGAATTTTTGGATCGTATGTTTCCATGCTTGTGGGAGTTTCATTAATGTCACTAACAGTGAGCTCAAAACTTTTCATGGCATAAGACATATTTCTCTTGGAGTGAGAAGTCCTATCTGAAGTACCTAACAAGTGTTTCAATGCTTCATCATCATGAACATAGGCGAATGGTGGGGAATCCATATCAAGCAATTCATGATGCTTGAGCGTGAGATTGGTTCTTGGTGTGCATGTAATAGTGTTGATGTTGAGAAATGGTCATTGATTGGCTTTTGTAGTTTTAGAAAAGGAAAAACCTAGACCAGTCTTAGTTCTTTGCGTATTAGGTTCAATGGGGACACAAATTGCTTGTTCATGCTTTCCACATCATTTACCATTGTATCCTAATTGTTTTACAATATCATAACCATGTCCATAAAGCCTTTCCATTTCATGTGGGTTAGGGGTTGTTGATAATCTATCTCATCATAATTTGTTGTATATGTTGCATTTTCTTCCAAAGAAGATGAGGTAGATGTGTGGGAAGGATGGTCTTCATTTTGGGTAGAAAGGATTGTTTCTTGTTCTTGTCTCCCATCCTCTTTTTGTGTAACAATACACTCACCCATAAATGAAGATGTGAATTCTAATGTTCCCCAATAATCACCAAGTAATTTAAACTTGGATTTGTCTTCGAGTTGATTATTCTTAGAAGGGGCGATGTTGGAGGTAGGAAACAATGTGTTGAGAGGACTTGATTTTTCTTTTTGAAGTTGTAAGCAACTCTCAGGCTCGAGGTCTATGTCAATTTGGTAAAATTTGTTATTATAGACATATTTCATTTTGCGATGAAGGGTCAAGAGTATCGCATGCATCTCATATATCCATGGTATTCCCAAGAGGAGATTATAAAAAGGTCATAGGGCATGACATGAATAGGAGTTTCCAACATAACCATTTCGATGGTAATAGGTAAAGTGATGACACTAAGGGGTTGCTTTGTAGCATTATAAAATCTTCTAATGGATAAGGAATCAGATTTCATTTCTGATCTATCCACATGTAATCTATCAAGGATCTTGGCACTACACACATTTAGGACAAAGACATTTTCAACGAGGGTCCATTTGATGCCTATCTGATCATATTGGGCTATGATCATAAAAGCTTCGTTTTGTTTTCTTAATTCTAATGTAGGGAGCTTATGATGGTAGAAATTAATGTCTACATTGGTTGTATTCATTTCTTGGAGGAGAGATACCACATAATTATCATTCATACTAGGAGGGACCACTTTCTATTGTAATTCCATTTGAAACATAGAATAATAGTTAGGGGAGTTCAGAAGAAGATCCCAATGGGATATCTTGGCATGTGTATTCTTAAGTTGTGAGTTTAAATGAGGTGCCACAGGTAAGATGGGGTTGGACAATGGTAAAGGTGTGAGGTAGTTTTTTGTTGGGGATGTGGGTTATTATGAGTAAAATAAGTATGGGAAACGATATCATGCTTAGGTGGGAAGAGGATAAATTAAGGTTTAGAGGGGGGTGGGGGTTTATGGGAGGATGGGTAGAGAACAAGTCGCAGTTGGATGACATTGACATATTTTTTTTGGGTTGGTCACAAAAAACCGTAGTGGATGAGTTAGGTGAAATGATATCTTGAGGAACTTCATTTAACATACCCATATCATCACAACTAAAATATTTGGGAGACATGTTAGGGGTGGTTTTAGCTCTATCATCATAAACCTTAATGGATGATCTTAGTGAGAGGAAGCCTTGAAGAGCTTCATATAACTTATCTAAGTCATCACTACTAAAGGGTTTAGATGATATAGTTTTCCTAAAGTGAAGAAGTGTGTGCATTGTTTCATGTGATTTTTCTATGTTTCTATTTTCATGTTCCACTAAATTTTCTTTAAACAAATTAGGAATGAAAGCTGAAATTGAAACTTGTAGAGATCTAATGAAATTCATAAATTCCATCAAAGGAAAAGATGCTTAAGCTAATAATAACCATATAACAGAAAGTAACTAAACTAAAATAGAGCACAAACTAAAACAACCTAAAACTTCAAAATCTGGCAAATGAATGCAGAAATTACTGATGCAAAATGTGTATTGGGACTAGGTCACCCAAGGTAGCGACTTAGTCCTAGTATGGGTATTTTTGAGTTTTTTCTAGTTTTTTTTAACGAAAAATGCAGTATTCTAGACTATAATGTGCAAAACTTTATGGTGTATGCAAAATTTCTATATTATGCAAGCAAATAAATGCGAAAATGAGTCTTTTTCACTAAGGTAAAGTATGAAACCCTCAAATGCCTTTTCAAACAATACAAACTATAATGCAATGTTAAAAGAAGAAGTTCCTACAATGCAAAAGAAAAATAAATCAAAAGTAAAATGTGTCTAAATGCAGGTTCACCAAAATGAACCACAAAATTTATGTTTTGGGAGTAAAGGAATGGGTCCCTTAAGAATTTCTAGGGTTTTTCACCTCAAAGAGAGGCGATTTTCATTTGTCGAAACATAAATCTTGGGATTCATTCAACATTAGGGTTGAAGAGTTTTGAAATGCTTATATGAAGTATGCTAAATGCTAGAATCTGATAGATGAATCAAATTATTGAACATAAACTAAAAGCATTTATATTGTTTGAAAACACATGATATAATGCAACAAAGGAAAGATAGAGATTATACAAGGTAAAATAAATTAACAAATCAGACAACTACACCTGGAAATTGATAAGGGTCGAAGTAGAAGTTGTAGAATCCTCTAACAATCTAGAAAACCTATGGTTTATGCCCATTGGGACACTTACGCCAAATTGGGTGGCCTAGATCATTTTTTGGAAAACTGCTCTGGGCTCCATTCCAACAAACTGGGTGCTCAAATCTACAAAAAAATTTGACAAAAACCTCTAGTGGGACTAGGTCACCACTAATGGTGACCTAGTCCCTTTCAACTTTTTGGGAAAATTGAAGGTGGACATGGAGGTCTATGGTCTCCACTCTGCTTCTTCAATGAAATCTAGACTCAAACCCACAAAATCACCTACAAAATAGAGTATATTTTGGTTTCTAATGTGGGGTTTCCCTTGGTCAAACCTGTTGAAACTATCAAAATCTGATGATTATTTTTCATATCCCTGTATCCCCTGAGTCTCTATGTGATATTTACCTAAGCCACATTTCCACTATTTTCATGGTGCTTTATCCACATTCTACCCCTTCTGCCCCATGGATTTCATCCACGTTTGCATTTTTTACACTTTGGAATGTATCGACATAGGTCCCCATTTGTCTCCCTGACCCACTATGTTTTTTCTGCTAAATTCTTCTGTTTCAGGTGGTCGGCGGGACATTCTTATTGTCACGACGACTAGCAACTATAGATGGGGTATATCGGTAGAGGTCCGGGGTATCAGTATCATGTCTTGGTGATTTCATTTTGTTTTACCGACCGACAGTGGATGGAGCGGCTCGGTGGGAGATATGGCTATTGTCCGACCTTACACATAGTTTCTCTTTGAATATACTTTCGGTAGAACTTTATATCTATCTCAGTGACATAGGACATCGGCAAAGACATGTGTTTGCGGCAGGAGGTCATGGAAAAAGGCTTGGGTCTTGGCGAGCACGTTGGGTGTCCTTTCGGTGAGAGAATCTTGCGGTCTTGGCAAAGTTGAATGGAGTCAGGAGTGGTTCATTGTGGCTTATGTGTTTCGGTATTTGGTCTCCCCGAGAGCAATGGGCTATGGCGATACTTCTTGTGTTTGGCATAATGATGGTCTGGTCAAGGTGACATGAAATTGGATGTGGGCTCTCGGTGAAACTTAAAATGATCTATGTGACCTCTTACCGACCTGGATGAGCTATGGCAACTGTGAAAACAATATGGGCTCTCGGTGAAACTTAATACATTCTGTGTGAGGTCTCCATGATACCTATGAGTTATAGCAAAGCAAAGTGCAAAAAAAGGAACATTATTTGATCTCGATATGACTAATGGGTAGCTATGGTGAATGCAATTAAAATAGGGATGCAAGCGGAGCAATAAGTGAATGAATTGCTTTCGGAAAGACGATATGGATGTCTCACCGACTGCTCACTGGTGAAAATAGAATTTCAAATCACTAAGGCCAACATGTACGAGTTTGATGGCCGTTGCTTGCCAGCTCGATTGGAGCCCAAATTTTGTGCTAGGCCGACTTGGATTTTCATTATGTTTTATTTTCTAATGTTGGTGTATATATATACACCCCAATTGTAATTGAAGAGGACGCGATTGGAGGAGATTCGAGGATAGATAGATACAGTAGATTAGGAATGGGCACAATAGAATAAAGTTCTCATTCTAGAGACTATGTGCATGTTTTTTTTTAAATGGAAAATTCAATGGGAATTAGCTAGTGTGGCAGGTTATTTTTGGTATCAATTGTCTGTTGAGTCTATTGAAAAGTATTGTTGAAGCTGTCTCCAATTTGATTCTTTCTGGTTTTTTTAAATTGGCATAACAAGTTTATGTTCAGTTTTGTTAATACACATTTGTTGTATTTGTGTGATTAATAAACTGGTTCTCTCAAGTATAGATTAAATCCCTTTTGTTGATCATAGTAATCAGGGAGATTCATCTGGATTATTAAAGTAGAGCTTAGCAGTCATAATCCTGCATCGTTCATACAAGTTATGAATAGATCATATGCTTGAAATTTGATTCTCTACCAGAAATAAGTTGCCCACTTCTATTTCATTTGACTCCGCATACCCAATAAGGCAGTGGTCTCTGCAATTTCATTATATGAATTCATTCAGTTTCTTTATATCAGTTAATTAAGCATTTTAGGATTTAGATCAGAAGATTGCTATCAAGTTTGATTTCATTTTGTTCACTGTCATTTGCCATTGTGGACAAAGCATTTTAGAAGGATATTCATAAGATAAGTCTGCTCAATTCAAAAGGCACACCCACCAAGGTTTGGTAGCACCTAAAGAGTAGAAGGTTGAGTTCTCTTAACCCTGTATGTTACCCTGAAGCATATCACGAGATTGGCATCCTCTTGAGGCATCTTTCCTGCATTTTTGAGACCTAACAAAACCCATATTTTTTATTTAAACTTTGAAAGAGACAATAAATTTGCATACACACTATCCCTAAGTATGTCTAGAACTAGGAAAACCTGAAATAAGACAAAACCCTATTCTATTGTGCTAGAATAAGATGCATGCAAGAGATTTGAATGTTGCAAGACTTCAATCTAAGAAACCATAAAACATTACAAATTAATATAAAAATGAATTCAAATGGGATGTTAACCTTAAATATGAAAATAGAGAGAAAATGGAAGATGGAGTCACATTGAAAACAAGTCTTTAGGTGTGATTTGGTGGCTAGTTGCACCTCCTCAACCTAAATTTCTCCATGATTCTCCATAGGAATCCATGATCAACCCTTTTCAATGTGAGATCTTGAGTGAGAATTGAGCTTGAAGACCTGCAAAAGCCCTAGTTTTCTACCCTAAGCTTCAACTTTGTTGTAGAATGGAGATGAATCTTCTTATGGAAGATATATTTGTACTTGATTCTTGAAGTTTCTTGTGAAAAATGACCAAGAGATAGAAAAATAACCTTAAAACCTATATTTATAAGAAAAAATACCTAATTGTCTGTTATTTTGACCTAAGAGGCCGACACCCATCATAAATTTTTAGCAAGATAGACATTTTATGCTCAAAAATGCAAAAATCCCTAAGAAGGACTAGGTCGCCAACTTGGGCGACTTAGTCCCACTAGGGGTTTTTGAGGTGGGATTAGTGATATTTGAATATTTTTGAATTTTTTTGTTGGGGCTTGTATGGTTCCTTAGGTAAAATAGGCCTCAAATTCAAAAATAACGAGCCTTAGGGGCCTATAAATGTTGTTTTAGGATGGTTATTGATTAAAGGGTACCTAAACTAGGACCAAAATGGGCACAAAACTGTCATTTTCTTCAAAGGTATACAATTTTTGGTGATAGAAGACCTTAGGCAAAATGTGTCCAACATAGTTCCAAAGGGCCTTGTAAAAATCATAAGGGAAACCATCAATCCTAGGGACCTTTTCATTAGCCATGGACTGAATGGCTTCCTTCAAGTCTTCAACTATGAGAAAATTATCACAAAAAATTCTCTGGGCTAAAGATAGCCTATGTGGCACAAAATCAAGAAAATCCTGGAGGGCTTGTTGTCACTCTGGCGTGTACTCCTGAGCTATGAAAACTTTCTCATAAAACTAAATAAAGGCCTGAATAATGTTAAGTAGCACAAAAATTACCAAGGATCCCTCTTTAATTTTATTGATTCCAGGAGAAGAGTTCCTGGCATGCAGGGCTAGAAGAAACTCCTCAGAGGCATGGTCGTTGATCTTTAACTAGTGCAATCTAGGTTTGATTTATGCACCTATGGTAGCATAATTATCTGCAACTTGCTTTTTGTGCCTTAATTCTACCACTCTAACTTGGAATGATGGGAAAAAAGGGCTAGCCACCAGTGCCTTGATAGTTGATTGAAGGTTACCTATGGTAGCCTCATAAGACCGTCGATGAAAAATTTCCAACTCGAGTCGATAAATGTACAAAAATCTTGTCATACAATTGATAGCATCATTCCACCAATTAATCTAGCCTCTATTATGAGCTGGCCTACACTCCAAATTCTAGAATCTTTGAATGTGAGCCAACATGGGCTGATGACAAAGCAAAGACGTGTTAAAAAATAACTACATTTTACATGCTCGAGGTTGTCTTGTCACCCATTCAATGCAAAAAGAAATGGGGAAATGATCTAACAAAGTCACATCCACTAATGACATAACTAGGATTGAAGAGTTGTCAAAATAGAAGAAAGATTGAGCTAAGATGATGGAATGATAAAGGTGCTTAAATATCCTATCAAATCTAGCTTTTTAATTACACCAAGTGTGCTAGAGGGAATGGGAATGGTGGTGGCCAATATTGGGATCAAAGATCCCCAATTTATTATGCATGTAAAACCATGCCTCCCATTTGTTAGCTACCCATCTGAATGGAAAAGCACCATCTTTATCATATGCCATCTCAACCATATTGAAGTCTCCACACAATAGACAAGTAGAAACTAGAAATGAGTTAACAATCAAATGCCAAAGAATAGAGCATTTTATAGCATCATTAGAGGCATAAACATTAATAATCCGAAAAGAGTTATTATCAACATTGAACAAGATCCAAATGAGTTGATGTGTGGGGTTAGAACCATGGTCAACCACACAAGTATGCCACCAAGGGGCGAAAATGATGATAGCTCTACCACACACAACATCATGAGTAGTAAAATACATATGGTTGGTTGACCAAATAGAACGACAAGATGAACCAAGCAAAAAACAAAAAAATTTAACTTCTTAGAGATAAATAATTTCAATGCCATTAGAGTTCTTCAAAGTATCCCTGATAGATTACTTCTTGGAGAGGTTTGTATGACCTCAAACATTCCATGAGAGGAAATTAATGAGTGGAACACCTCCATATCATCGGAGTCTAAATCCTTCTCATTGAGAGTAGAGAAGAGATTGTATAAAAAAATTGGCGAAACTAACCCAGTTTGAATATTCAAAGAAGAAAGTCTATTTCTCTTGAATATATCCTCCTTCTAATGGTGGAGGATTGTGAGACTGTCATTGGGCTCCCATCACTACTTTTGACTATGCCATCATAATAGTAACAGGATGAGGTGTATCCTTTAGCCTAGGCCATGTCAAAATATTGTCAACTTCGACCGAAGCTTCTTTCCTCTTCACCAAAGGATTTGAAATTTATTTAGTTGGCTCGGGGACTTTGGAAACCATTCGAGAGCCACTGGACTTGTGTTTACATTTCGTAACCATGGTCCATTTCTCATCAAGTTTAGCAACAAAATTATCTAGCTGATGAGGCTTTTCAAATTCCCATGGTGGAGGAGTACGAGGCACTACCAAAGGGTAGTCCTTGATCTTGTGGTCTACAGACTAACATCTATAGCATTTTTTTGGAAGATTAAAACAAGTAACCTTCTTGGTATGCCAAAAATATCCAATTTGAATTTTAATGGAATCTTTGAAATATTGTGAGAGTTCTACCTCCACATAGACCCGTTTCTATGGTTGGGCCTGGAAAACCTATCTGGCTCAATACAAATTACCTTCCCTAGAGAGGATAAAATGTGACTCAAAAAGGGCACATAAGGCAAGGGTAGCCCTGAAAACTCAATCCAGACTGGGACTCATACCTTGGTGTCATCTGAGATAGTAAACTCCCAAGTTCATGATTGGAAAACCAAGAGAGAAGACCTAACATACTAAGGATGATGATTCAAGATTTCTTGGACATGGCTAACCTCTGAAAAATGAAAAAAAGAAAAAAACCCTTGATTAAATTTTGGATCATATCTAGGCGGACCCCATGAGGGATCCAAGCCTTGTGGATCCATTATTTAAGAACACTTTTAGGTGGAGTCCTTCCCACAAAGTACCCAACAAGGGTGTGTTCCTCAATCCATTTACAAGCAGAATCAAACTCAAGAAATGGTAAAACCACATTAGCTGGAGAGTTAAAAGACTTACCTTGTGAGACACTTTCAGAGAAAACTTTTTGGATTGTTTGTTTAGAAGAGGAGCCATTGAGCAGAGCCATCAAAATTCAAACACCAGCAAGAACTGCTCGGTTAGAGCCAGTTAAAGGAATATTCAAACAAAAAAATCATAGTAAATATGCCCATACACACAATGAAAGAAGAAAACCCTACACAAAGAGTGTAGTATGATGTCGAACCACCAAAAAAATGTGATAGGACAAGAGGATTCCCCAATGGGCTCCTAGGGTTTTTCACCTAGGAGATAGTTGAGAAATATGTTTCTTTCACGCTAAGTATTCTTGGTGTTCATTCAAGATTAATGGTTTTAATAGGTTTGATATGTGTGCCTAAGTGCTGCAAAGTACTAAAATGATACAACTATGAAATGTAAACTAATGTAATGCAAAAGTATTAACAACGCTTATGTAAAATGACCTAAGAATGACCTAAAATGCATGCAAACTAAAACAAAACTAAAGGATGCAGAAGTGGTGCACCTAGAAACTGAACGTTGATGAAGAGGAGCTCTTAAATCTTCTAGAATCTACTGAAAATGCTAATTGGTACACTTATGCAAGGTTGGGTGACTCATTCCTTCTCTCAAGAAACTTTATTCAATGGGTATCCAAAAATATAGAAACCACTTTTTAGGCCTAGTACTAGGACTAATTCACCAATGATGACGACTTTGTCCACCTAGATCTTTTATGAGTCTTGAGGTTGGAATCTGTTGGTACCCACTTCTACTATTTTTTCTAATAGAGACCTGTGTCTGAGTCTTGAGAAGTGACCTACAAGTTGTCTTCAAGATCCTTTTAGGTATTTTTGACTTGGAATGATGTTGATGGAATGATGAAACCTTTTTAGCACCTTACTCTTTGACTAATCTACATACAAACCTACAAAGCATAGATACAAATAGGGGAAAAAGGTTAGGGTTATAGAATAGGGGTTGTCCTTAGTCAAACCCCATGTTCATAATCAAACCCTAAATGATGAAATAGAATGTAAAGGGAAAGATGATTGGAGAACATACAAGTGTAACAACTCACCAAGCCCTTATTGAAGAAGTCTAAAGATATTCAAGAACCTTCTCCAATGATTGATGCCTGCTTGATAATGAGAGATTTTTTTTGGGGGGTGGAGGGGGGGTAAAATGAGGGGAAAAACCCCTATTTATACAAGTGATTCCCTAATTCCCCAAAAATAACACATTATAGGCTGACCTTAGAGTTTTGGAGACAAAATCGCACTAGAAATTTGATTTAATTTTGATTTTTATGTCAAATGGGACTAACTCGCCAAAGGTGGAAACTTAGTCCATGTGGAGAAATTCAAGTGGTTGTCAGGAATTAAAAGTTTGTGAATGTTGATTAATGGGATTATCTCTTGAAACACACTTAAGTTGGGCCTATAGTTGCATTAAGGGGCCATTTTTTCATAAGAAATGGTTGATTTAGTGATGACAAGCCTAGGAAAGGGTGAGGGTTGGTTACAACACATTACAACACTTTGAGCTAAGGCTTTGAAAGGGTTTATTTAGATGAATTATTGTAGAAAATTCCTAGAAAAGTGAGGAAATGTGTTACAACACTTCACAACACCTTTATATGACATCATTAGGTTTTTGTTGATTTGCAAGTGTTCAAGGCTTAATGTGAATGTGTTGGCCACATTACAACATTAGATCTAAGAAAAATTAGGCCAAAACGAAAAATCCCAAATGAGTGAAAAGTGTCAAGGCTACATTTTTTTGTGACACATTTAGCCCCCACTTTAGTGAGAGGATGAACTTGCTTTCAACTCACACTAAAGTAGCCAAGACATGCATATTGAGAGGGATCTAAATGAACTCATGCTAGTAAGATGAGACAAATATAATCAACAGGGATGATCAAGCCCCCAAGATCAAGATCCCATGGAAAACCGAGCATCAGTACAAAATATCACACAAGGAAGTGATGCGGAAGAGTGAAGAGAGAAGGAAATTCAGATCAAGCTTCGACCTTTTTTCTAGCTAGTTGTGGATCAGATCTAGGTTGTTTGTCTGAAAGAAAGTTTACTCACTCTGGGGTAATGAAACTTTTGGTTGTCCATTAGGTGAGAAGTACCAAAAGGTGAGAAACATATGGCTGGTATGTACCCACACACAGGTAGGTGGCTATGGGGAAAGTCATACCCCTGGTTAGGCTTCCCATTTAACCATACCATGGTTATACCTCCTGATAAATTTGATAAGGTGCCATGAAATACAAATGTTTATGGTTCATGAGATAAAAAAGCTTCATATGCTTGGAACTCATGAAAAAGTGCAGGATGGAACCACAGGCATGCAAGCTATGTTATGCAAGGTGGCCATATATGCAAAGTGTATAATGTAACATGTAAGATGCAAGAGGTAAAATACAAAAGGGATGTTCAAAGGATTCTTTCTTAGTTCATGTGAGGTCTTTAGGTTTGGGAACATTATTTATAATGTCTCCAAGAGAGGACCAATCAAAGAATAGAAAATTCACAACTTAGGGGATGCAATGAGTCACATCAATCTACTAAGAGGAATGTAATATGCTAAGATAGATCACTTTCATGAAGGACATTACACCCAATGTCATCCAAAAAGAGAAAAACATATCGTATGAAGTGATAAGGCTACACTAATAACCAAGAAAAAAGAAAAAAGGAACAAGAAATAATGCCAATGTATGCCCCCACTTTAAAGGAATCATGAAACATCATACGGTGAGCAATTTCTTTAAAGTAGCAAAAGGAAAAAAACGCAAAAAGAAAGGACATGAGAGCCAACTTGGAAAGCCCTATTCCAAATGATATGTTTCCAAGTGAGGCTATGTCATGCAAAGAAATAAAATAGAAAGGGATTTCCCCCAAAGTAGAAAACACGAAACACATAAGGGGTCTATGGATTTGGGGTCAGTATGTTCATTTCTGCAATTTTTGTTTAGAGAGCTCAGAACTATCATCATTCCCCCAAATGCATAGAACTAGAAGGACACAAAGAGAATGAAAGAAAATAAATAGAAAGAGTCATTTTGGGTCAACGTGGAGGAGACATAGGATGTTTCGACACTTTGCATCATCCCCAAAAGGACAACAAAAGCAAAAGAAAAAGAAAAAAGGGCATTTTTGGGTCAACATGAAGTACACATTGGGGTCTCAGTGCGTTGCATCATCCCCAAAAGGAAGAAAAAAAAAAAAGGAAAAGGAAAAGGAAAAGGTCCTTCTGGGTCAACATGAAGGAGACATTGTGGTCTTAATTCCTTGCATCATCCCCAACATGAAGATAAAAAGGAAAAGAAAAAGGAAGAGGGCCTTTTATGTCAAAATGAAGGAGATATTATGGTCTCAATGCCTTATATCATCCCCAAAAGGAAGAAAAAAATAAAAAGGAAAAGGATAAGGGCCTTTTCGGTCAGCATGAAGGAGACATTGTGGTCTGAATACCTTGCATCATCCCCAAAAGGAAGATAAAAAGAAGAAAGAAAAAGTGAAAGAAAAGTCACAACATATAGAAGAATGAAGGGACCAATAGAAGAATGCCACAAAGAGTGAGAACATCATACAGAATAAAAAAATGGAACATGTCACACACAATAAAATATGCAAAAGAAAGACAAAATACTAGTAAGGAAAATATGCATCAATCATCAAGCAAGTCATCCGCCTCCCAATCTTGTTTAGTGTAAAGTTTCGGTGTGAGACTAGTGAGAGGGACAAAAACAATTACATAACTAGTGTCAAGGTAAATACTTATCCAAGGAGAGTTATCATGCAATCTCATGGAAGATAAAAATAATGTATTCAAATTTTTATTCACCTCTTCATATATTTTAGCAATCTCCTCATCATCATCATCATCTAGATTGATGATAATAGGATGATGAATGACAATATCAGTTGAAGCATGCAATATTGGTTGTGATGTAGATATAGGATTAGGCTATGGTGGTGGGGGAGGAGGGTCATCGTGCATTGCTTCTACAAAATGTGGATTATCATTTTCAATATTTTATTTGTTATGTGACTTGCGAGTAAGAGCACGACGGTGATGCCTACTCTCCCTAGCTCCTCTATTTCTTTCTATTCTATTGTCAAGTTGCATCTGAGAAGGATTGGGTTGATCAACCATAGGTTTATTTTCATTCCTAAGGGGAGGAACATAAGGAGCTATAGGTTGGTCATTTGCTTTCTCCTTTTCTTTATAAACTTTTTTGATGCGAGGAGGCAGGATGGAATACTGTCATGATTTCTAGTCATTTTGGATGATGTAAAGGAGGTTTCAGGAATTTTCTGGTTAGGTAGGTCTGATTCAGGTTGTAGAAATATTTCATCAAGGATGGGATTTTTAGAAATGGAGGGGGACATGTTGCAGAGAGATAATTTAGATAATTTTTAAGCTTTAAATTTTAGATAAGTGATGAAAAAGAAGTCTCTTCAGGGAGTGATGTGTTCCATGGGCTCAGGCCAAAAGGCTTCTAAGGAAAACTTTCCTTTGGAAGAAAAGGGATTGAAGCCACTATGGTAGATGGTGAATATTTCAATTTCAAAGGGAAACTTCAAGAATTTGTGAAGAACTGAGGGGACAACTTTCATTGAGTGAATCCATGGATGGCCTAGCTGCAAACAAAATTGGTTTGACTACGGAATGAGAAAGAATGTAACATCCAATGTCTTAGGACCTATTTGTAATGGGAGGATGATTGATTCAATCATAGGGAAAGCAAAACAATTATGATTTTTTATTCATGTGTTAGTTTTATCATAATCATCTTGATAAAGACCAATAGTACCAAAAATTCTTTTGTGATCGCATTCTCTCCATAGGAAGGATATATTAGTATCCCATTGGTGGGATTTTCATAGATTTGGTTGGATATGTAGAGAGGTCCATCAAGGATTTTTTTGAGTATGTCTTGAGGTGAAAAATTAATATCAAGAGATGTTTTTTTTTGGCCCTTACGAGGAATAATGCCTATCACGCCTACCATTTCATCCATAGGCTTGACATGGGTCAAATTTGGAAGAAGATCAAAATGTTCATCTTGTGTATCAATATTCATAACATCATTTTGTGGAGTTTTACTAGCTTTGAAAAATGAAATGTTATGTTTAGGAATAGGATTAGTGAAAATTTGTAAATTTTGGTTTGGGGGTGCAATAAACTTATTGCCTTTATCATTAACACTAGCAATGGATAGACGACCTGAATCAATGAGGTATTGAACAAGGTTCTTAAGACACTTACATTGTTTGGTGTCATGTCCATTTTGTCTATGAAAATATCAATAATAATTGGATTTGAAAGATGGAGGTAGAGGCTTATTAGGATTGGGTGCATGGACAACGGCTAAGGTAATCATTTTTTGCTATAAAAGTTGGGTCATTGTATTATGGAGAGTATTAGGTAAAGGTGTGAATTTTCATTTGGGATCTCCATAACTGAAACGCACCACAATATTAATAGACGCTACTTGGTTATTTGAAATTGGAGGGGTTTGTGATGGAGGATTAAATTGCAAAAACCCTATTTTTCTTTTGAAATGGCTAAGAATTGGTTTGGTTGGTAGACTCGTATTTCTTGATTCGACTAGAAGTGGATCATGTATCATGACTACTAGTTGGATTGTGATAATCATAGAGTGTTGTGTATAAATGCATAAAGGAAGGGAACTTCATCATTGTGATATTTTATTGAGGTTGTGTTTGCAATTTTTTAGTAAACATCTTTTGAATATGTGTATCGAGAATCTTGACATCAATTTGGGAATAAATTTATTAATAACATGAGAAAAAAAATGTTATCTTTTCATCAATTTTTTTATTACATCTCATTAAATTGGCCAAGGTCTTTTTAGGATTCATGTGCACTTGGAAATGGTTGATAAAATTATCAACAAGATCATTGAATGAACAGATTGAATTGTTTGGTAAGGAGGAAAACCAATCCAAGGCAACCTCTTTTAAGGTCTTGGGGAACAATTTAGCTAAAAAATTATCATCAAGAGAAAAATCACTACATAAAGCAATGTAAGAATTAACATGGTTAAAAGGATCACCCTTCCCTTCATACTTCTAAAATCTAGGTATTTCTATTTCATGTGGCATCAAGGTTGCAATATTTCTAAGAACAAGGGATTGCTATGAGCATAGTATGTGGGGGATCCATTCTGGTTTTGATTGTTGGTTGAGATTTGTTGTTGCATAGATGCAATGGTGAGGAAAAGTTGTGTTATTAGGGGCTCAGTATAAATGGTGTTAGCTGAAAGAGAAATTAGTGATGGGGTGAATGTAGTGGTAGGGAAAGTGAATGGAATACTAATGGGTGGTATGGTGGAAGAAGATAAAGTATGTGATGCCACATAGGAGGTAGGGATACTAGTAGGAATACCAATTGAAGGAATTACATTGCTAACTGGCTACATTGCAGTTGTGACATTAGAGGAAGTATAGGTAGGAATGGAAGCGATCGTTGAGGGAGGAGGAGTTTGTGGTCCTCCTTGGCTAATGATAGGGGTGGCTGGCTGAGAGACCCTAGATATGGAAGAGACATTTTTTTGATATATCTCAACTATTTTATTCACAACACCTAGGCCATCATCATTGTGAATCATATGGTGATTTTTTTCTATAGTGGGGATAGTAGTGGCAGAAATGTTCTCAAATCTCACTTCATGTTGGAGGTCTACTAGGTCTGCATGAATGTGAAATATATTTTCATGTGGGAGATCATTAGGTTTATTGTCAACATGTGTGATTCCTAAATGAAGAGAGTTAATAAGGGTAGTTTCCAAGCCTAGTATACTATTATCAATACTAGGAGTGGAAGTTCATGATAACCCAAGATCTACAAGTGTGTTGTCATGAGATGCCATGAGTCTTGAACTTCTTCTCACTAGAGTATCATCAATAGGACACGAAACGCTCATGAAAATTTTCCTAAATGTGGCGTGGATGTAAATTCAATGCAAACAAGGGATACTAAAATGCTTATAACTAAAATTATGGAAAACAAAACATAAATGCAGAAACTTCTCTGAAAGTGCCAAAAATTATAGTACAAATGGTGTAAGTGGGCTAAGTCACATAGTGTGGTGAATTAGTCCCAATAGTGATATTTTTAGTAGTTCTCAAAAATTTTGACTAGTTTTTATTATTTTAAAGCTTTTTTGATGCAAATACAAAAAAAAAAAATACTTTTTTTCATAGTTTTTCAATGAAAATGTAATGCAAAATGCAAGCTAACATGAACTTTTCACTAATGCACATTTAAGAACCCTAGAATGCAAGACAATGAAAAACCCTAATGCAATTCAAGGTTTTTCCTAGGATGCAAATGCAAAATCATAAGTGAAAAAGAAGTGTTCTAAGGTCGGATTCACCTAACTGAACCACCATAAACATGTGATAGGGAAATATGGTTTGCTAATGGGAACCTAAGGTTTTTCACCTAGGAGATAGTTGAGAAATGTGCATCTTTCACACTAAGTATTCTTGGTGTTCATTCAATATTATGTGTTAGAATAGGTGTGATGTGTGTGCCTAAGTGTCGTAAAGTACTGAAATTATCTAACTATGAAATTTAAACTAATGTAATGCAAATGTATAAACAACACTTATGTAGAATGACCTAAGAATGACCTAAAATGCATGAAAACTAAAACATAACTAAAGGAGGAAGAAGTGGTGCACCTGGAAACTAAAGGTTGATGAATAGGATCTTTGTAATCTTCCAGAATCTACTGAAAATGTTGACTAGGACACTTATGCCAGGCTAGGCAACTTAGTCCTTCTCTTGGGAAACTTTGTCGAAATGGGTTTCTAGAAAATGGGTATCTAGAAAAATAAAAACCACTTATCAGGACTCGTACTAGGACTAATTCACAAATGATGGAAAGTTACTCTACTTGGAGCCTTTGAGAGTCTCGAGGCTAGAATCTGTAGGTACCCACTTGTACTTTTGTTTCTGATAGAGACCCATGTTTGAATCTTCAGAAAGTGACCTGCAAGATGTCTTCAAACTCTTTTTAGGGATTGTTGACTTGGAATTATGTGGATGAAATGATGACACCTTTTTAGTACCTTACTCTTTGACTAATCTGCATACAAACTTGCAAACCACACATACAAAGAGGGGGAAAAGGTTAGGATTAGAGAATAGGGGTTTGCCTTAGTCAAACCCTAAATGTTGAAATAGAATGTAAAGGGAAAGATGATTGAATAACATGCAAGTGTAAAAACTCACCAAACCATGGTTGAATAAGTCTAGAGATATGTAAGAACCAACTCCAATGGATGATGCTTGAAATTATTAGTGTTTGAATGTTTGATGCTTGCTTGAGAAGATAGATTGCTTGATCCTTAGAGAATGAGAGATGTTTTTTGGGGGGGGGTAAAATGAGGAGAAAAACCCTTATTTATACAAATTATTCCCTAATTCCCTGAAAATAACACATCACAGGCTGACCTTAGGGTTTTGGAGATAAAATCCCTAATTTTAATTTTTATGTCAAATGGGACTAAGTCGCCCAAGGTAGTGACTTAGTCCACTTGGAAAAATTCAAGTGGTTGTTAGGAATTAAAAGGTGGTTAATGCTGATTAATGGGATTGTCTCCCGAAACACACTTAATTTGGGCTTATAGGTGCATAAAGGGGCCATTTTTTCTTAAGAAAGGGTTGATTTAGTGATGAAAATGCTAGGAAAGTGTGAGGGTTGGTTACAACACCTTACAACACTTTTGGCTAAAGCTTAGAAAGGGGTTATTTAGATGAATTATTGTAGAAAAGTCCTAGAAAAGTGAGGAAATGTGTTACAACACTTCACAACACCCTTGTAGGACATCATTAGGCTTTTGTTGATTTGCAGGCATTCAAGGTCTAATGTGAATGTGTTGGCCACATTACTACATTAGATCTAAGAAAAATCAGGCCAAAATCCATAGGAAAAGGTCCAAATGAGTGTAAAGTGTAAAGGCTACACTTTTTTGCGACACAGATGCAAGAGGGGCCAAGATTGACCACAAACACAAGAAAACCCTAGCAAAGCTCATACACCTTTAGCTCCTCAGAGTGATTCTTTGACTATCTCTGCAAAAGATAAACATATTTAGCACTCTGGACAAGTGTTATGACACTTGATGAATATGCATGAAGTGAGACAAAAATTTATATGTCTCCCAAGAGAGCTTAAGAGTAGTTCAAATAGGACCCTCATAGATAGGTTTAAAACTAACTAGTTTTATAGTATCTCTTTTCACACTAACAACCCTTTAACTAGTACTAAGGGAGAAATCTAAAAAATAAAAACATGAGTTCATGTAGTATGTCCATCACAAAAAAAGTGTATCCTTGACACTTTTCACTTATTTGGGCATTGTCCTATGGATTTTGGCATGAATTTTCTTAGATCTAATGTTGTAATGTGGCCACCACATTCACATAGACCTTGAATGCTCGTAAATCAACAAAAACCTAAAGTTGTCTTACAATAGTGTTGTGAAGTGTTGTAAAACATTTCCTCAGTTTTCTAGGACTTTTCTACAATAATTCAGCTAAATAACCCCCTACCAAGCCTTATTTCAATTTTTTGTAAGGTGCTGCAACCAACCCTCACACTTTCCTAGGATTTTCATCAATAAATCAACCCTTTTTCTATGACATAATGACCCCTTAATGCACTTATAGTTCCTACTTAAGTGTATTTTAGAAGACAATCCCTACAAACATCATTAATCACCTTTTAATTCCTGACAACCACTTGAAATTGTCCAAGTGGACTACGTCACCACCTTGTGTGACTTAGTCCCATTTGACATAAAAATCAAAATTAAGTCAAATTTCTAGTGGGATTTTGTCTCCAAAACCCTAAGATCGACTTGTGATGTGTTATTTTATGGCAATTAGAGCATAAAATGTATAAATAAGGGTTTTTCTCCTCATTTTACATCTGCTATCTCTTGCATCTCCTAACTATTCACTGTCTCATGATCAAGCGATCTATCTTCTCAAGAAAGCATCAAGCAACATCCATTGGATCTGATCACTTACATTTCTTTAGACTTCTTCAACAAGGGCTTGGTGAGTTTTTTTACTTGCATGTTATTCAATCATCTATCACTTTATATTCCATTTCATAATCTTGTGTTTGATTACCAACATTGGTTTTGACTAAGGTAGACCCCTATACTCTAACCCTAACCCCTTTTCCCCTCTTTGCATGTGTGTTTTGCAATTTTTTATGCAAAATGGTCAAAGAGTAAGGTGCTAAAAGGTATCATCATTTCATCCACATCATTCTAACTCAAAAAACCCTAAAAGGAGCTTGAAGACAACTTGCAAGTCGATATCTAAAGATTCAGACACAGTCTCTGTTAGAAACAGAAGTACAAGTGGGTAGCTACAAATTCTAGTCTCAAGATTCTTGAAAGCACCAGGTGGACTAAGTCGCCATGATTGGAAAATTAGTCCCATTTCTAGGCCTAAAAAAGGGATCACTACATATCTGGACACTCATTTCCTTGAAACTGGTTCCAAACAAATTTTCCCTGAAGCAGGACTAAGTCACCCAGCTTGGTGTAAGTGTCCCAATCAACATCAGTAGTAGAATATGGAAGACTCCAGAGCTCCTCTTGATCAACCTTCAGCTTACAGGTGCACCACTTCTACCTTCTTTAGTTATATTACAGTGTGCATGCATTTTAGGTCATTCTTAGGTCATTTTACATAGTGTTATTAGTACATTTTCATTGCATTAGTTTAAATTTCATAGTTAGTCAATTTAATTACTTTTCAAAACTTAGGAACACATATTACACCTATTCAAACCCCTAATATTGAATGAACCCACAAATTCCTTGTAGCCAAAAGAGACACACCCTTTAGTTCCTATGTGAAA
>VCHN02000014.1:28083784-28209234 GCA_007115665.2 Sequoiadendron giganteum
TTAACATGAAAAAGAAGATAAGGATAAATAGATAGACATAAAGTACCAAAATCTTCATCACACATATTAAACCAATTTATTTTTTCAGAAACACTTGTAGGTTCAACTTTTGTACCCATGGTCACTTTGTACAACCCTTTGTCCATCAAATGAATCTCCATTTGTTTTTTCCAACCAAAATAGTTGAATGGGGTAAGGGGTGAAATATTATCTGAATCCATGACAAAAATCAGTAGTATATACTCTCAAAGCAAAAAACAATTCTCTCTGATCTCAAAAAAATAGCCTAAATTGCACGTTTCCCAAGAAAATAGCTAGGAAAGCAAAAACTGAGATAAATTATGAATATCAGATGCCTGGTAAGTATTCTGGAAAATAAGGTCTGAGATCTATGTAGATCACTAAACCAACTTTCTGAAGCCTATTTGTTTGCACAAAACAAAGTTCAGATGCAAAAGTTACTCCTCTCGGAGTGAAAATAACAATTTCTAATTTTAATAGGAAAAAAGGAATCAAAAATGAAAAACCATAAAACAACACAAGAATCATTGGATAGTGCCTAGAACTATCTTTCTGATGCCTGTTTTTTTTTTTGAAAAATGGAGATCATATGCAAAAGGTACAACTAATTTCATGAAAATAGCTCCAAACTACCCAATAAGCCATTCAGGTAGCCCTAGGGGCTAAAAAACATAAGCCCCTAGTCGCATTCAGAACCAGGGGGTTGGCAGTGGGGGCTGAGTGGAGGTACCTGGGCACCAATATGACCCTAGGCCAAGTGTTTCAAGCCCTCAGGGGCTGAGTTTGGCAGCAGTCGTAGATGAAGGGTGGCGTCACCTAGGGGTCGCCGCTCCTGGTGGCCATCGGGTGGCGCGGCGACGACAATCTCCCTTTTCTACTAGTCGTGCAAGTTATATGCATCATTTTTTTTTTCAATTTTTTTCTTCAATTTTGCAATTTTTCACCTCAAAATGCATGTTGGGGAGGTCGTACGACCTATCTAGCAAAAAAGGTTTTTGCCTTTTTTCAACTTTTTTAGAAATCGACAAAATGACATGCGTTCCTAGGTTTTTTGGCTGCTCTGAATGCAATGGTGACATTCGTTTTTCCCAAAAATGCACAAAAAAATAGGCCACCCCAAAATCTTTCAAAAAGATTCCTGGTTGAAACCCTTGCACTTAAAAATCACTATAAGGGAATATGCTTCAAAAGATGAATAGGAAACTTCAGATCTGAAGTTCTCATACCATGTAGAAGTTGATAAACCAACCTCACAGACCTTGGTGAACACCTACAAGCACTAACCTATCACAAAGAAAGATGGATTGTCCATAACAACAAATATGCTCTACAAGCCTCAAGCTGAAAAATGCATTAAGAGAATGAATAATTACAATGAGATCAATCCTTTAGAAAGGAGATCAAAATCTAAAATTAGGAAACACTAGTGTGCACACTTAATAATTAATAATTAATTATTAATGTGCCTAATTTTAGCTTAACTAAACCTAAAGTGATAAGTGACTTAATTAATTAACCAATATGATTAAATTAATTAAGTGAAATAACTTATTGCTCTAACAGGAGTTGTTTAAATTTAGGTAAAATGAGGATGAGAGTCTAGAGGATTACCTAGATAGGTTTATTTTCTTGTCTAAATGATGTGGAGGAGAGGTCATTAGTTTTTAGATTTTCAAGACTATATTTCTTAAGGGAATTGATGAGGATGCAAGAAGAATCCTTGATGTAATGGGAAAAGGAGACGTGTCTCAGTTAGGCCTTGATGACATATGTGGGTTGTGTTGGAATTTCTCATGTACTCAAGGAGGAATCTATAAAACTACTCTTTTTAAAGGGTCTAACAAAATAGGAAAGCTCTGAGATGAAATAGTGAATCTCAAAATGGACATACTTGTTCAATTGAACACTACACTAGATGGCATACAAGCTAAGACACACAATCTTGAGACTTTGTCCATCTATTGTCCAAGATGTTGAAATAAAAATATTTGAGAGAATGTTCACTAGAAAAGGTTGTTGTCTGTCAAATTTGCAAGCAAAATCATCCTACAAACTAGTGTGAGATTCTTACTAGTCTCAAGAATTCCAAGAGAAGGACTAAATAGGTTGAGGAAGAAATGAATGTGGTAAATCAATGCCAAGGAGGGAATTTTTCTTTTAGGAAAAATACCAATCCTACTTGGAGACCCCAAAACAACTGGACAAGAAATCAATGGACTCCATCTTGGCCTCAACCATCACCTCAACAACCTAATTTTGGAGCTCCCTATTGGGGACCCCCTAAATGGGTGAACCAATCATGGGGAACTCAATAGTGGCCAAACCAAACTCAACAACAGTGGTATCTACAACATACTGCTCCTTAATGGAACCAAGAACATAATCAACTCTATACTAGCCCTTAGAGGAATCAACAATAGAATATGCTACTGCCACCCCAGAATCCTCCACAGAGTGAATAGATAAATCAACCTTAGCTCCTGGTGTAACCACTTCCCAATCCTAACAAAAATCGACAAAATACCTGAGTATACTCCACTAAATAGGAAAATATTACCAGACTTAATGCCATACATTGTGGAAATTCTTATTTGTGCTCTGGTAAAACACTTCAACCACCAACCATTGAAGAAATTGTGGATGAACCTACTCCCAAATCTCCTAAAAAGGACACTCCACCTCTAGACCCCAACCAAACTATTACCACAAACACTACTCTACCACCATTCTCAGCAGGAGCTTCTGACTAACCTCAGAAGAAGGCAAGTCAGTCTCCAACTGATCTTAGGAAGGATACCACTACAAAAGAGAAAACTCAAGCACCATTTCTGGAGTGTTTTAAACTAACCATTCTGGAAGATACTTTGGAAATGCATTTGACCTCTGAAACTACGTTAATATAGGAAATCAAACAACTCCAAATAAAGTTTCCCTTGCTACAATCAATAAAGGATATTTCAAAGTTGAACCAACTGATCAAATAGTTGTGCATTAAGACTCTGGGGAGGAAACCAAAGAGAATAAATACTATGCACATCGATGGTTATTTAGCTGACTTTTGTCTAGAAAGACCATTTCTCCAAAATATGATGATCCTGATAGTCCACTGATAACTGTCATGATTAATGAGGTAGAAATACCTAATGCATTAGTGGATTTAGGAGCAACCATTAACGTAATGACTATGGATGTGATGGTAAAGTTAGGCCTCACTAATTTACATCCCACAACTACAACCTTGCAGATGGAAAACCAGTCCATAGGCATTCCCAAGGGTGTTATTGAAAATGTTCTTGTCAAAGTTGATGGATGGGAATATCCAGAGGACTTCCAGGTAATTCAATCACTTACACCCAAAGACAATTATCCAATAATTCTCGGAAGACCATGGTTGGCCACTGCCACTGCCAAAATCGACTACAGAGAGGGAGGAATGACCATTTAACATGGTTTAGACAGTAAACGTTTATTCTTGTACCATCCTACTAAACCCACTTAATATAACAAAGCCTGGGTTGATGAACCAAAAGAGTCCAATGGTGAAGATAGTTTGGCCTTGTTAGCCATGGTAGTTATTAAACAACATGGAGAAGAATTAGAGGATGAGTTAGTAAACGATATAGCACACCTTGCCAAAGGCTCATGTGATGAGGAAATGATGGATGCACCAAAAATTTTAGGACAACCAATCAATGTACATGGGATTGAACAAAATTATACTACTATAGGATTGCCTTGCCCTTTGGCCAATATGATTCCCAGAACAAACCATTTTTTTGAGGACATTTCTAGATTTCACCAAATTATACCTCATATTTTTCCTCTCAATACCTTGTTACGACCAATGCATATTGTTACTTTTGCCCATATAGGAACAAAAACAATTATGCTACTGTCAGGAAAAACCTTGAACATCAATAGTTGATTGATAGAATCAAAAGAGGATAGATTATTTATTGTTTTGGTAAAAAGGTATAAATCTTTTTCTTGGGACCATACAAACATGAGGGGAATTCACCCAAGTGTTTGTACGCATCAGATTTATACCGATCGTAATGTAAGGCCAGTACGTCAGCCACAAAGGAGACTCAATCCTGCATTAAAAGATATTGTCAACACTAAAATTGAGAAACTCCTTTGAGCAGGATTTATTTATCCCATTTCTAACAGTAAGTGGGTTTCACCTTTGGTTGTACTGCTAAGAAAATTGGAAAGTGGAGAGTATGTGTAGATTACAGAGAACTTAATAAAGCCACTCATTGAGATTATTTCGCCTACCATTTGTAGACCAAGTTGTACACAACTTGGTTGGGAGAAAATATTTCTCCTTTTTAGATGGATTTAGTGGTTACAACCAGATTCAGGTAGCACCAAAAGACCCAGATAAGATGAATTTTACTTGTCTTTGGGGAATAATTACATATTGTGTTCTTCCCTTTGGACTTTGTAAAGCCCCTACAACTTTCCAAAGATCCATTTTGGCTATATTTTCTAATCTTGGGAATGACTATGTAGAAGTCTACATCGATAACTTCACTATCTATGGGTCAACCTATGATGAAGCCCTTCAAAACTTGGATAGGGTTTTAGAGAGATGTGAGGATCACCGACTATCCCTTAGCCACAAAAAGTGTTTGATAATGGTGGAACAAGGAATAGTCTTAGGCATCATATCTCTTATGAAGGAATTAAGGTTGATCCCAAGAAAATTGAAGTCATTCAACAACTGACTACTCCTCAGATGCAAACAGATGTTAGAAGTTTTCTTGGGCATGCTCGATACTATCAGAGGTTTATAGAAATATTTAGTAAGATAGTGGGCCCTATGTTTTCCCTTCTCCAAAACGACATGGAGTTTAACTAGATGCCTGAGTGTCAACTATCATTTGAAACAATAAAGGAGAAAAGTATCTCTACTCCTATACTGCATAGGCCAAATTAGAATCTTCCATTGCACATTTATGTCGATGCTTTAGATGACACAATTGGTGTAGTATTGGGGCAAGAAGATGAGAATGGGGGTAAATATGCCATATATTTTATTAGTAAAAACCTGACATTTGCTGAGAGAAAATACATGACAAAAAAAAAAAATTCTTGGTTGTGGCACATGCCATTAAAAAAAAATCCATTACATTAGAGGGGACAAAATTACTATTTATATAGACCATTTGGTTGTTAAATATCTGATGAATAAACCTGTAGTAAATGGATGGATAATTAGGTGGTTACTACTCCTTCAGGAGTTCAATGTAACAATAATTGACAAGCCAAGGAAATTTAACGTAGTAGAAGGCTTTTTTTCTAGAATTAAACAAGAAGGTGGGGACTGTGCACCTATACAAGATGAGTTTTCAAATGAAAATATGTTTTCTATCTCTACAAATACCCCTTGGTTCATTGACATTGCCAACTATTTAGCCACTTCAGAAGTACCACCTGGTTTTACATCAAAACAAAGGAAATGAATTGTTACAAAGAGTGTCCCATTTAAATGGATTAATGGGATACTATTATGTTGTGGCCCTAACATTGTCTTGAGATGATGTATCAAGGCAGATGAAACATATAGTATCCTTAGAGCCTATCACAATGATCCTTCTAGGGGTCATTATTCTACAAAGAGAACTTCTCATAAAATCTTGGGCACTGGGTATTATTGGCCTTCAATGAATAAATATTTCAAAAATTATGTTCATAATTGTGATGAATGTCAAAGGGTGGGAAGACCAACAACTTCTGTTGAAATTCCTTTGCAGCCATAGGTAGTCCTTGAACCATTTGAGAAATTGGGATTGGATTTTATTAGTCCTATAGATCCTTCCTCTCAAGGGAAATAATACATATCGGATTGCACTAATTACTTGAGTAAATGGGTAGAAGTTCTGGCCCTATGAACTACTAGAGAGGAACAAGTCATTGACTTCCTCTATAATAAGATCTTTCTTAGGTTTGGAGCTCCCAGAACCATTATTATAAACTAGAGACCCCAATTCATGTCCAAATTTCTCTTGGTACTCACAAACCATTTTCAAGTGATTCATAAGAAGTCATCTCCTTATCACCCTCAAAAGAATGGTCAAGTGGAGGTGAATAATAGGGAGCTAGAGAACATATTGATGAAAATAGTTTCTTTAGGGAGGAGAGATTGGGCTAGGAAATTGCCTAAAGATGTTTGGGCATACAACACAACATGGAAATCCATAACTGGGTTTGTCCCATATGATCATTTTTTAGGAATAAACCTCTCTTTCCCATTGAGTTTGAAATCCAAACTCTGAGAATAGCTATGGAGTTGGGCCTGGATCTGAAATGAGCCCAAGTGGAGTGAGTTTTACAGCTAAAAAAATCGGATGAGCTTCATTTGGATGATGTCCATAAAATTGATTTGGTTCAACAACAATAAAAGGTTTGGAATGACAAGCACATTAAAGAAAGGGAGTTCCATAATGGTGATTAGGCCTTGCTATTCAATTCCATATATAAATATCACCAAGGAAAACTTAGAACTCATTGGCTAGGTCCATATGAAATTTTTGAAGTGTTTTCGAATGTCACAATTTAGCTAAAACAATTGATGGTGATACATGAACTCTCTTGGTAAATTGTCATCACCTACATATCTACCATTAACTTGTCAACAAGGAGGAATTTACAAAATTGGTAGAAATGCAAGGGGAAATCCAATGTGTTGACTCTGCCTTGGCAAAGTCAATATAAACCTTGCATATGTTTAAAAAAATGAAAAAAATAATGTATAAATATATGAAAAATTGTAATAAATAGGAATGTGTACAAATTTGTTTCAAAGCATTCTTCATTAATTCTTATTTCTTTGGAATTGGATAAATTTTGTTTTCATTTTGCAAGACTTTACTATAAATCAAAAACAACTTTTAGAGCACCTTGCTATGATACTCTGAAACTTGTTAGTTCAGGTGCCTCGGTGCTTCAAAACTTACCTTCAGTTGTGGTGGTGCTCCGGAACTTATGAGCTCGATTGCGGTGGTGTTTTGGAACTTGTGAGTTTTGATGCCCAGATGCTCCAGAACTTGCATTTCAACTCATTGCATCATGCATTGTGTTCCTGTAGAATGGTGATTGTTCAAGAAAAGTTCCAGAAGTTCAAGTTCACTCATACATCCATTTTTCTTCTTTTTAGTTGCATCTTTTGACGATGCTATGAAACCTTCCTTCAATTGCTTCACTAGCTACATATTTTGATGATGCTCAAGAACCTAGCTTTGGTTGCTGCTCTGGCTACATCTTTTGATGACGCTTCAGAATATTCCTTCGGTTGCTACTCTAACTACATCTTTCAACGATTCTCTAGAACTTTCTTTTAGTTGTTGCTTCAACTGCATATTTTGATGATGCTCCAGAACCTTACCTTCGATTGTTACACTGACTACATCTTTTGACGATGCTCTAGAACTTGTCAAGTTTGGGTGCTCTGATGCTTTAGAACTTGTTCACCTTCTTTGTTTCGAATGTATGCCTCAATTGTGCTCCAAAATTTATTCACATATTTCGAGCACGTGCTCATAAGCGTGCTTCGAAACTTATCCATTTCCATTTTGTCCGCCTTTTTCCATAAAATTTAAATTTCGTTCTGATGCTTTGATTTTTCAAACCCGTGTACACATGCATCCTTTCTATTTTTTCACTTCAGTATCCACACTTAGTGTGGTTATTCTGACTCGCCACCATTTTTCCATCATAAATAAAATCCATTATGATAGCTTGTCCTCATTTATGACTTTGACATTCACAAGCTACCTCACTCATGTCATAATAAATATGTGACCACCTTAACCAATACCATTCTATCATCCTTTTAAATTAGGAAAGGTACATAATCTTTAGGAAATCACAAAATGTATACAATTTTTTGCTTAATTAAGTAGTATTTTTTTAATAAGGTGTAATTAATTGGCACAAGTTTCTCCCTTCCTAATTTAGTAACTTGAGCCACTAATTGATTAACTGGTGGTACAACACTCTTTTCATACTCCTTCATGCAAATTATCATCACTGCACAATAATTTTTTAAACAAAGACAAATAAATAATCATTCCTCAATTATATATTCAAAACAATTGTGCACAATCTTCTTACACTATGAAAAAAATTTGCAGAATTGAAAGAGAAGATATAGAAAATGGGGGGTGCAAAGAAGAAATCAGATCCATCCTCAACAGATAAATTACTAAGATTAAGCAACATTTCTAGTTTATTTTAGGAAGTAGGATGGTTGGATTTTATCAAAAAAATTGAGGGACATAATGAGTAGTTGGTGAATGCATTTGCATAAAATTATTCCAATGGCCATGTGATACTACATGGGAATCATTTCAAGTGATTCTGAAAGTCATTTCTCACCTCTACGGTTTAGATAATTTTGGTATTAAATTATTTGAAACTTCCCAAATTACATATCAAAAGTTATTAGAATTATTTCTTGGAGAGGGAGACCCTCAACCCATGATAGTTATCAATACTAGAGGACATAACAAAGTGTTTCAAAGGACCTCCATATTAGAACCCTAGGGGGAACATCTATTACATGGATCATAAAATATTTTACTTGTGAAGTCCAAATTACTACTGTGGTAGGACTTTCATTTCGTATGCTTATAGACTTGCGTCATGAGAAAGGAGATCCTTCTCTTAGGGTCAATTTTCTTGACTTTTTGAGTGAATCTGTCATCTCCTCCATAGAAAGATATAAATTTTGTTTAGGTCCGTTGAAACACCATGGGTTAATTTAATAAATCTATTAATATAATTTTTGAAAGAAACCTGAAAGTAAGTGGGAGAAATTTCTCCATAAATTTGAAAAATTTGTGCCCAAAAGAAAATTAGAAGAAGGGGAATCCTCCAAAAAAAATACTTCACCTTCTAGAGGAACTTCCCCTAAGGCCTCAAGAGCTCTTGAAGCTCAAATTTCCACAACCCGTGATGATGAAGTGTTGAAACCTCTATCCAATGAATTGAGAACCCTAGACCAATTAGGGGATGCTAAAATTATTCATGCAGATGTAGAAAGAGTTCCCTCTAGGAAGAGGAAAAAAAGGTCAACCATTACTTTTCAGAACACTCCTCCCTTGAGGAGAAGTAAGATATTATCCTTCGAATCTACAGAAACCCTAGTTTAATACATAGGGAGTGTTTCAAAGAAATTTTTTTCTAGAAAATAGGAAAATTCAATAGAAACTAAGGACCCCACTGATAATGTGAAAATAATGGAAATAGGGGAGCAAGTTTATTAGCCTCCAAGGGTAGAAGGAGAAGAAATACCTCCCCACATACGACAAGAGGAAGAGGCCCCTACTGAAGAAATAGAGAAAGAAGAGATGGAACAATCTCCACCTTTTATGGAGGTTGAGGATAATGTTTTATAAAATTTATCTCTCATTGTAAATAAAATTATTGAAATAGCTGAAAATGATAGTGTTAATGCAGAGTTAGAAAAATTGAAATTGGAAATTGATGAGTTAAGAAATCAATTGCAGAAAAATGAAGAACATATTGTACATCAACAAGAGGAAATAATAGTACACATTTCTATAATAGGAAAAAGAGATCAGGAGATTCAAAATTTTAAATTGCAGATAGAAAAGAATGATGCATTTACTAATGAATTGTAGATACAAATTCAAAGATGGAATCAAGAGAATAAGACATATAATCTTAATCTGTCTAATAAGGATAAACAAATTGAAATTTTGAAAAACAATTTTATATAGTTATTTCAATATTTTGAAGAGGAAAAGAAAAAACAAAATGAAGAATTAAATGTTTCTCTTAGTAATAATGTTGAACTGGAACATGATTTGCAAGAAATCACCAATAAACTAGTAATGAAATCAAAGGGAACTTAGACTGAACCAAGTGTAATGGAATGGTTCCAAGTTTGAATTCCCCCATTATTTTAGAAATGAATGGAAAGATGATATTTCTTGAGGGATGCTAGGATTGAGAATATCAGGTTGAAAAAGGAGTTGGTACTGCTGAAAGAGTCATTTGATAGGGTCTATAGGAAAAAATAAGATGCATACCAATTAGGAGAATTTATATTAGCATGTAGGAGATCATCAAGGCTATATTCTATATTTTTAACTAAACAATTGTTAAAATGGAAATTTTTGAGAATCTATCATAACTAGCCACATGACCCTAATGATCGTGAATTTGTTTAATTTTTTTTAGAATCAACTCCTGAGTAGCAAGATATGCTATGTGAGTTCTTTGTTCACAATTTACTGATGGAAGCACATACTGATTTCTTTATTAACCTTTTTGTTGGAGAAGTTCAATTGAGATCTTTGTTATCTACTATGCATAATCAGGTTCATTGGCAAGAGTGCACTAGAGAATACTCTCTAGTAGAGAATAATGTGGGTCTTCAAATGAGATACCCCAACAAGAAGCCTTCAGCTTTCAAAGAAAACTTTTTAGCTATTAAAACTGAAGAAACTATGAAACAAAGATATGATGATAACCTTCGCCTATGTTACAATCATTTCAGAAAATAGAGGCCAAAACTGGCTGGTAAGGCTTGGCATGCCTATGAAGAGAGATACACCCCACTACCAATATACTTGAAAAAAAGGGAAGTTTTCTCCCCTCTTAACATCATATGGTCCTACAGAAGAGCAAATGCCTTGGCCAAAATCTTAAAAGGCCTCAAAATAAATTCGATGGGGATGAGGTATAGACCTCCCTTGCTGCTTTAACCACCACCTTCTATTCATATTAATACAGATCAAGATAATGGAGTCTTCAACATGTGTAAAATGAGGGTTACTTATCATCAAGGCTTCCTATATGAACATGAAAAGTTAGATAAAATAGAAAATGATTTGTATGATATTAGTGTTGAATATAAAGAATTGAATAGAGAAGGAGGGTAGGGGTCACAACAGAGGGTAGGAGGATCTTCTAGAAATTAGGAAGGGGAGGAAGTGATGAGGTAAAAATAACCTCATCATGATAACATAATAAAACTCTTCCTCATAAATGCAAAATACTTATTCTCCACCAATTAATTATACTTTAGGCATAATAATTGCTTATCTTTTGAGAAAAAATAGTACAAATATTATTTCTTATGATTTATTGAAGTATCTTTCCAATGCATATTTAATGGGTAGTTTTAAGTGTTTTGTAGGATAATATTCATTCCTCATACAATAGTCAAAATCTTTCAACCAACATGAGCTCCAAAATAGATTAGAGACATGCACTGAGAACATGCTCTAGAAATTTAGGATGATGGACCGAAATCATAGTTTCTTTTAGTTAAAATTTTGTTATATTTTTAGTTTTAGACTTCATGGCTCAACTCTAGCCTCTTTAATATTTATGTAATGGGCATTTAAAGGCATAAATTTTGTTTAAAATTTTTTACACTTTTTCAATGGTAATCTAAACCATTTGAAATATAGGATTTAGTTAGAAGCTTTTTATAAATATGTAATCTCCAAAAGTAAAAGACAAGAAGAATAGTATGGTTATGTTGTCAACATGATTTTTGAATATATATGAATAAAAAAACTATTCCATATCAATCTCTGAGTTGTTTAAATTATGGATGAAGATTGCTTCTAATGGAAGAGCTTTCGATTACATTATGAATGTGACCTGAGAATGTAGGAACTCGCAAGATGGCCACAAAAGGGATGATAGATTAAATAGATGAGTACTTTCCTTTAAATAATTCTATCATTTTTATTGCATGGATAATAATTATGTGTATTCATTTTTCATGTTAATTCTATAGATAGTAATCAAGTTTGTCGTCTTAGAGACTGAAGTTCCAAAACACCCATTGTCTTTCATTTTCGTAGTTACTTTTTGTTAACTGTTAGAACTATTATTGTTATTAATTATATGTTCCATGGATTGTTTACAAGTTTTTCTACATATTTAGTTTACATGCTTCTTAGTTTAGTTTTCATTCTTTCTAGATTAATTATCTTGTGCTTTCTAGTTACTTTCTAACTTTTTAGATAAATTACTTTCTAGTTAACTAGTTAAACAGGCTTAGGTTAAAATTAATTTTAGTTGGTCTAAAAATATAGAAAATCTAAGAGAGATAGTCAAGTCACCTTTTATTGCAAATAGCATTGAACACTTCTCGGTCGATATATTGATTTTTTATCTTCTAAAGTAATGGGACCTAATGATAGCCCATCACTACCTTTGCAACTAATCCTAATGACCTTGAACCTACTCTTTCTCAATCAAATCCTAATGCATATCCTCCTTGTGAGGTCGACATCATTGGAGATGATTATGCTAACATGAATAGCTTCCTTAATGATTTCCTTTCCAACCTTGAATCCAATGCAACTTTCTACCCATCCATGAAAAAACCTGAGCTTCCTACCATCTCACCTCTTAAAACATTTGGTTATCTATATCTTGAAAAACACAATGAGCCTAAGTTCCCTACCCAAGGTGAACCTATTTCATCTAAAACTGCCACTACTCAACCATTTTACAATACCCAAATGAAAAACACCCCAATCAACCTTCAAAAAACCTATGGAAAATGTTTTACCATTCTAAGTAGACAAGGTGGTGACACAAAAAATGAACATGAAATACACCAATTTTATGAGCAAATCTCACTTGATTAAACTACCAAGGGAATAGGTGATCAAGATCCTTCTCATAAACATATTCCTCCTCAAGAATATCTTCGGCTTCATGATGATGGAATGGTGATCTTAGATTCCCACTTACTCGAATGTACTTCCTAAAGAACACCCACCATCTCATAACACTAACACGGAAAACAATAAGATCATATCAAGACCGCCTGCACTATTATCCTCACGAAGTGGGAGAATCTAGTAGACACAAGAGGCCTTACAAATTATAGAAACTCATGTTTCCTCTTCATCCACGACCTGAATGTGAGAGGAAATTGTAAATTATTCTAAACAAAGAACTCATTAAATTGAAACCTACGAATAGGTTGGTAATATGTCCTTGAGATGATAATGTTCCACATTCTGCATATCTTCATGTTCTTGGCCATAGAAGTGATGAATGTCTTTATTTGAGAGAAATATTGAGAAAGTATCATTTCGATGATGATAATTGCTACCCCCTCAAACCATAAAATACTATCACATGCCTTATCATGTAATAGTTGGATAACATTCCCTTCTCACTATTACATGATCCTTCCCATCACCCCACTTGGCTCCTTCTTTCCTTGCACTCAATGGGGGTAGGAAGTTACTAGCCTTTCCCTAGTAATGGACTTGTCTTTGTCCCTTAGCAACGTTATTGACCTCCCACTTATAACAATCAAAATTGGGAGGTGGATGACTTGCTTGATGGTTGACTAGAATTCACCTTACTAGTCTTTTGCATGTTTGTTTGTGCATAACATGATCCTTGTACTATTATGTTTTTTGTGCCCTCTCTTTGTGACATTCTTCTATTTATACCTTATTTTTTCTAGATGTCATGCATTCATTTCACTTTTCAATTTTTTCTTTCACCTTCCTTTTGGGGATGATGCAAGGCATTGAGAAAAAAATGCCCCTTTCATGTTGACCCAAAAGTACTCTTTTCCTTTGTCTTTTTCTTTCACTTTTGATTTCCTTTGGGTATGATGCAAGGCATTGAGACCACAATTTCTCCTTAATGTTGATCCAAAAGGACTCTTTTCCATTGTCTTTTCCTTTTTTTTTCGCCTCCTTTTGGGGATGATGCAAGCCATTGAGACAACAATGTCCCTTTCATGTCAAGACCCAAAAGGACTCTTTTCCTTTGTCTTTTCCTTTTTCTTTTGCTTTCCTTTTTTGGATGATGCAAGGAATTGAGACAACAATTTCCCTTTCATGTTGACCCAAAATTACTCTTTTCCTTTTTCTTTCACTTTCCTTTTGGGGATGATGCAAGGCATTGAGATAGCAGTGTCCCTTTCATGTTGACCCAAAAGGACTCTTTTCCTTTGTCTTTTCCTTTTTCTATCACTTTCCTTTTGGGGATGATGCAAGGCATTGAGACCACAATGTCTCCTTCATGTTGAAATAAAAGGACTCTTTTTCTTTTTATTTCACCTTCCTTTTTAGGACGATGCAAGGAATTAAGACAATAATGTCCCTTTCTTGTTTAACCAAAAGCACTCTTTTACTTTGTCTTTTCCTTTTTCTTTCACTTTCCTTTTGGGGACGATTCAAGGAATTAAGACTACAATGTCTCCTTCATGTTGACCCAAAAGGACTCTTTTCCTTTATTTTTTCCTTTTGATTTCACCTTCCTTTTGGGGACATTGCAAGGCATTGAGACAATAATGTCCCTTTCCTGTTGACCCAAAATGACTCTTTTCCTTTGTGTTTTCCTTTCTCTTTTATTTTCCTTTTGGGGATGATGCAAGGCATTGAGACAACAATGTCCCTTTCAAGTTGACCCAAATTGACTCTTTTTCTTTGTGTTCTCTCTCTTTGTATCCTTCTTCTAGTTCTATGTATTTTGGGCAATGATGACGGGTTCCAAGATCTCTAAAACAAACATTTCAGCAATGAATATAATGACCCTAAATCCATAGATCCCTTATGTGTTTGGTGGTTTTTGTTTTGGGGGAAAACCCCTCTCCCTTTCTTTTTCTTTTTTCTTTACATGATGTAGCCTTAATTGGAAACATATCACTTGGCATAGGGCTTTCCAAGTTGGCTCTCATGTCCTTTCTTTCTTTTGCATTCTTTATTTTGGTACTTAAAATTAATTTCTCACAAAACAATGTGTTGAAATTCCTTTAAAGTGGGGACATTAGAACTATTTATGTTTGCAGTTTTCTTTCCTTTTTCTTGGTTATGCCCCTATGTAAACCAGTCAAAACACACCATAATATGATAGATCATGGCGACTTTGACAAGTGATGATAGAAAGCTCAAATGATAAACAAAAACCAGAAGAAACAAAATATTGCAATCAATTTCAAAATGTCCTTTTCCATAGGATTGAGATGATGGATGGGGTTGATGAGGTCTGTTAGGAAGGATACATCCTATTGAGACCAAAGATGGATGCTAAACTAAAAGAGTGACAATGATGCAGGATATTCTAAGATCGATTAAATCTAGTGACAAAAATGGATTCCATTTGTGAAGCACCAGCCAGATAGGGACATATGTGACAACATGACACAAGACACAAGACTGACACACCCTAAATACCTAGGGGTTTGAGGGTTGATCAAAGATTAGCCTTGCCTATGTGAAAGTGCAAAGCCCTCATAGTTTAACAAAAGACCATGTATAAAAGCGGGATGAATATGATGAAGATAGATGATGGAGGACAATGAACAAACATATTGCCAACAAATAAAATCAAAGGAAATCCCTGAGGGTGGATCAAATGATTGACCTTACCTACATGAAAGCATAGGGGAAATGTAGTTTGAAAAGGATGAAAGACCAATGATGAAGAAGAGAAAAAAATGGACAATGAGGAGAAATGATGAAGGAAAAATTCCCTAGGGGTGGATCAAATGACCACCCTTGCCTACGTGCAAGCGCAGGGGCAACGTAGTTTGACAAAGATAGGCCAAAAAAAGTGAGAGATTATAGATTGGACAAGAAACATCCCCGGGGGTAGATCAAATGATCTGCCTTTCCTAGGTGAAAGCGTAGGGGCAATGTAGTTCGCCAAGGACAAGAAAGACACGATAGTGGACTAGACAAGAAATAGCCACAGGGGCGGATCAAGTGATCGGCCTTGCCTACATGAAAGCATAGGGGAAACGTAGCTTGCCAAAGATAGGATGGGATCTAGATTGAGACTAACACAATGAAAGAATCTAGATGGAGATGACCATAATGACAAGATGACACAAGCTCAGATTAGGATAAAATCTCAGGAAGATGGATAGTGGATGAATTTCATCCAATGCGGAACCAAAATAAACCAAGTGACTAGATGATGCAAGTGAATGGAAGGATAGGATTGATAGGATGATGAGGATGATAAGGATGGATAAATCATAAAGTAACTAGGACGCAAGGTAGATAATGATTAATCCCTATATGAATGATGCCTGTTGCCAAGTTTTCACCAGTCATGCATATCCAAGGTGCCACCAGGGTGGTTTTCACCATAGGAAAAATTATTTCTCTTTACTATTTTTTTTGGATTTTTCAATTTTTTTGATTTTTTTTGGTATTTTGATAATTTTTTATTTTTTTTGTATTTTTTATTTTAACAAGAAGGATACCCTAGCTAACTTAAGTATAAAAATTCTTTAGATGCATGATATTGATGGGTTCTTCTAGGGGATCTCCTTATGGTATAGATAGCCTGTATGCTCCAGAACCGTATTTTGTAGTGATAACATAAGGGCCTAACCAACTGGATTCAAACTTTCCCTTCTTATCCAGATCTTGTTGATTCTACTAATTTTATTTAAGGAATAAATCACCAAAATTGAATTGATGAGGGCAGACATTCATATTGTAGCTTCACTTGAGCCGATGTTGGTAGGCTTGTAGATGGTTGTAGGTTTTGATCCATTTTTCATCCAAGAGTTCCAACTGAGCAAGTCATGCAGCTTGGGTGTCTTCGTCACTGATAAAATTCTTTAAAGATATGTGAAGTGATGGGATTTCAACTTCAATTGACAAGATAGTTTCGGCACCATAAACTAGTGAGTATGGAGTGGCACTGGTGGGGGTGTAGATGGAAGTGTGCTAGGACCAAAGGGTGGGATGGAGGTGAAGATGCCAATCTCGACTACTGATGTTAACCATATTTTTAAAGATTTTAATTAAGGTTTTTTTGGCTGCTTCTACTTGACCATTAGCCTAGGGTAATATGGGATAAACCAATGATGTTGGATATGATAAGTCTCGTAGAGGAATTTCATGCACTTGTTTTTGAATGGCTTTTCAATGTCAGTAATGATGGTGGAGGGGATACCATACTTGTAGAGGATATGGTAAAGGATGAATTTGGATATCTAAACACTAGTAATTGGAGTGAGTGGTATGGCTTCGACCTAGTCATTAAAGTATTCAATGGCTATGATGATGAAAGTGTGACTCTCAAAGGATGGAGGGTAAATATTTTCAATCAAATCAAAACCCCATTGTGAAAATGGCCATGGTATTGTGATGGGTTGTAACTCTTCTACAGGAGCATGGATTAGATCTACATGTTATTGATAGGGAAGGAACCTCTTGAAAAAATCACAAGAATCATGTTCCATAGTAGGCTAGTAATATACCACTTTGAGAATCCTCTTGGCTAGGGCCATGCCATTAGAATGGGCCCCACAGATACCACTATGTACTTCTACCAATGCGGTGTGGGCTTCGGTCTTGTTTAAACATTGGAGGAGGGTTCCATCATACCCACGTCGATAAAGTATATCACCAATGATGGTTTAATGGGTTGTGTGTTGGATAAATGATTTTCATTGGTTACATGTGAGGTCAGATGGTAAGGTGTTATCATGAAGATAAGTATATATGTCTTGGTACTAGGGGGATTTAGGACCTGCAATGTCGCATACCATTTCAGGGATATCATATGCAAGGATTAACATTTTCTCTAAGAGGAACTCACATTCAGTATGGTCTCAAGGAATGTCAAGGAGAGAACCAATAGTGGCCATGGCGTCAGCTAATTTATTATGTACTCTAAGTATTTGATCAAATTGGATGGAGGAGAAATACTTCTTGAAGTCATCTACCATATGTTTGTATGGTAACAACTTATCATCTTTTGTTAGGAACTCATCATTGACCTATTTGATAACCAGTTGGGAGTCACTAAAGACTTGTAGGTGAGAGATACACCATTAGACTGGAATCTTAAGGCCTATAAGAAGAGCTTCATATTCAAATAAAAAAATTGGTACAAGGAAAGGCTAATCTCAATGAATTTGGTATGTAGTCACCTTGGGGAGTGACAAACAAGACTCCTACTTTTGATCAATTGTTTGTGTGATCCATCAAAGTATAGTGTCCATGTTGTGGCTTCTGAAACTACAAAGACTCCTTCATCCAGAAACTCTATTTCTAAAGGATAAGCATCTACTAGTGGAGCATCTTCTAGTTGATCTGCAATTACTTGTCCTTTTATTATTTTATGATCCACATACTCTTTGTCGAATTCACTTAGCAGCATGACCCATTTAACCATGCAACCAATCAGTGTTGTTCTAGATAGTAAATATTTAAGCGGATCAACCTTAGAGATTACCTTGATTGGATGACTAAGAATGTAGTGTCTGAGTTTCCATGACCTGAATACTACAGCTAGGCAAGCCTTCTCCATTGGGGAATAGTTGATCTCATAAACTACTAAGGTTCGACTAATGTAGTAAATTTATCTTTCTTTGAATGACTCATCGTGTCGTGCTAACAATGCCCCTAGTGCAATGGAAGTAGCTAAAATATAAAGTAGGAGTGATTTTCTTGGAATAGGTGACATAAGAATAGGTGGATGAGCCAAATATTCTTTGATTTGATCAAAGCTGAGTTGACATTGTTGGTTCCACTTAAATACAATATCTTTCTTTAGGAGATGTGTGAATGGCTAACACTCATTGGCTAGTTGAGCAATGAACGTTTAGATGGATTAGAGCTTACCTTGCAGACTTCTTAGTTGTTTCAGATTGTGGGGTGGAGACATTTCCATGATTGCCTTAACCTTAGCAAGATCGACCTCAAATCCTCTGTAGGAGATAATGAACCCCAATATGTTTTCAGATGTGACACCAAAAATACATTTCTTCAGATTGAGGCGTACCTTGTACTATTCCAAACGTTCAAAGATCTTCTTAAGAATTGCAGGGTGTTCTTCCCTCATTCTCTATTTTCCTAATAGGTCATCAACGTAGTCTTCCATTATTGCGTGGATGAGTTCATGGAATATGGCTGTCATAGCATGTTGATATGTTTCTCCCGCATTCTTAAGGCCAAAATCCATGACATTATAACAAATTGTACCCCAAGGTGTAGTAAAGGTAGTCATGTGTTGATCCTTGGGGGTAATCTTGATGTGGTTGTAACCAAAGAAACCATTGGTGAGGGACAACATCTCATGTCATGAGATGAGATTGACCAGCATATCAATATTTGGAAGAGCAAAGTCATCCTTGGGACAAGCTTTGTTAAGGTCTTAGAAATCTATACATATTATGATATCTCCATTGGATTTAGTGATTGGGACTATATCTGAGATCTAGTTAGAGTAGTCAATTGGTTAGATGAATCTTGCCTCTAACAAATTTTCCAATTCTTTCTTAACCAATAGAGCCACTTGAGGGTGCATTTTCTTGAGTTTCTGCTTGACATGTTTTGCATCAGGATGGATGTCGAGGTGATGTACCACCAAAGTAGGATCAAGGCCAACCATGTCTGAATATGTCCAAGTGAAGTTTATGATTCCTTATTTAAGGAGCTTGGTGATGGTAGAGTTTTCTTCTTCTGAAAATGCTTTAGCCACATAGGTGATCTTGGGATTCTCCTCGGTTCCCAAGTTGATTGGTTTTTTTTCTTTCATCAAGATGGATGATTGACCAAATAATTGATTCCCTACAATGGGAATATGAACTTCCCCATATTCTAGTGCCTCATCGAGTTTTTCACTAGTAGATATGCTGTTTTTTTTTTACTTTTTCAAAGTCACAAAGTGCATTAGGGAGGTTTTCACTAGGTGACCCATTTTGATTTTGTTTCTTTTTAGTTTTGTGGTTGGGGTGTTCATCTTCCCCTAGTCCCATGAGATATACATATTGGTCCACTAAGGGAAAGGTGTTGGTAGGTGTGCTACCTTGTAGGTCATAGTCTATAAGCTCGGGGTGTTTGATGGATAAGGTGATCGTGCAAAAGGATAGGAATTCAAACATGGTAGAGAGGTCGATGTGATCAACATTATCATATGCATGTATGATGGACTCCTCCTTCAGTATGTCCTCGAGGGAACCATTTTCTACACTAACATTGTTAGAGGTACTAGAGGATGCCACATTACCCTTTTTTTAGTATCATAGCCTAAGCCCATCTTCTTTGGATGAATAGAAGCTTCTATTGGTTGTCATGTACCTTGTTCTATTACACCAAGGCCTCCCCCTTGATAGTTATGCTTTTTTGCAAATTTAGAAGGCCAAGTATAGGCCTCTTGGAATTATTCTTTTAAGGGGGGAGATGGTTCAGGTTCCTCATTGTACACCCACTGGCTGATGTTGTCTTCAAGTGTATCTTTTCATAATCTAGGAGAGCAAAAAGTGCTAGACCACAAATTTGGAGCATTGAGGGTGATTGTCTTCTCTTCGTATTTTGGAATAGACTAAGATGGTTGACCATATGTACATGGTGAGGGTGGAATGGTCTTACACATTTCATACTCACCACACCCTTTGTCAATGATCTGGACCTTAGTGATGGTGGAATCAGGTGTGGATGACGGAGTGGGTGAATTGGTCGTTAATGTGTTAGTGGGTGGATGAGATGTTGATGTTTGAGATGCCCCTATTTCTACTCTAGGGTAGTAATGAGAATGGGGAAAGGAAGCCTCTAGGGCATGAAAATATTCGAATGGCTATGGGTGAGCTTGTATAGTTACTTACATTCCTTGAAATGGGAATTTCATAGATTGGTGATGGGCTGATGGGACAATTTGCATAGAGTGAATCCATGGGTGACCAAGAAGGATGTTATATGGAAGTTCAAGTTCTAGAACATGGCACATAGTGTATTGTACAATGGGGCCCACTTGAATAGGAAGAAAAATAGTACCCGTAGTATCTTGTTCTATGTTATCATATGCTTTGATGGTGATAACCTGATTATTTAGGTCAGCTTGGGTATTTTCCACCTATTGTATAAATTTTAATGTAAAAAGATTTAGGGAAAAACCATTATCTACCAATACCCTTTTTACTTTATGAAAGTTCACACCAACCTCAAGATATAGGGGCAATTATGACTTGATTCAAGCCATCGCATTCTTTCTACCTAAAACCTAATTGGTGGGTTGTGGAGAGATTTCCTACCAATGCTTGGAATTGTGTGGGATATATGTTGTTGGGGACTTGAGTGATTTTTAAGGCCTTATTCAGGATGCCTTGGTGCATGGGGGAAGACTTAAGCATATCCAGGATAAAGATCTGAGCTGAGGTATTTCCTAGGTGATCAAGGATGTTATACTGCGAATGGATAGGTGGTGGCTGGGTAGATGCAAAATCTCCTAGGACGGTGACGCGGGTTCATTGGGTGGTAACAACACATTGTGGGTCTTTACCTTTGACACGTAACATGGGTACACATGGCTCCACTTGTTTTATATATGTGAAAAGACCTTGGTAATTGTATGGCATATTTTAATAATTGATGTTATTAGTGTTGTTATTTTGGTTGTTATTGCTAGGGTCGGGATTGCAGTTAGATGTACTAGGACCCTAATTATGCTTGGGAAAAGAATTATAATATATTTGAAGTTGAGCATTAGACAAAGTTATCGTGTTAGCATCCACATGTATTTCACCCTGATCTATGAGACCTTGGATGAAGGTTTTTAGACCTTGACACTTATCCAATGTATGTCCTTTAATCTCGTGAAATTAATAATACTTGTTTTCTTTGAACCAAGTTGGCTTGGGCTTGGACTCGTCAAGGGGTTTGGTTACAAGATAAGTGATGGGGTAGTTAGCTTGGAGGAGCTTTTTAAAAATGACACTAAGGAGTTCTCTCAATTTAGTAAATTGATGTTTATTTCCCCCTTGGGTGTTTTGATTTGACTATTGTTGAGGACGAGGTGCTCCTTGTGGCACGAATATGGCATTGGGGATTGACTGCTACTATTGAGGAGGATATTGTGGTATTTGCAAGGCAGTAGACACTAGGACATGTTTGGTTTCAGTGACACCATCATTGACAACATTTTTATTCTTATTCCAATAACAAGGTTTATCTCTAGAGGACCTCTCTTTATCAGAATTGAAACTTTTAGTGTGCCCTTTAGCAACAAGGGCTCTTTCTAGGATAGGAACTTTCTCCACTAATGCCACAAGGGTGGTGATACAATGGAGTGAGAATTTGTGAGCCATCTCTAGATGGGAATTTTCAATAAACAAAGTAACCATGTCTTTTTCCCTCAGTGGGGATTTTATCTAGCTTACAAATGTCTCTCCATCATGTTGTTTTCCTTTCAAGAGATCAAGCATGACAATATCCTTCTCTAGATTAAAGGAGAAGTGGGAGACAAATTCTTTTGATAGTTGCACAAAGGATTTGATGGATCCCTTCTCAAGACCGATGAACCAATTAAGAGCAACTCCCTAGAGGCTCTTAGGGAATAGTCGCATGAGGTAGTTTTTATTCTGCATGACTTCTTGGTAGTGGGCGTAAAACTCTTGAAGATGAGCTTTGGGATCTTTGGTTCCCTTATACTTATCGAATTTTGGGATTTCAAAGTGTTTAGGGAAGGGAAACAAGGAAATGGAGGGATAAAATGGATAAGGACAAATTTCCTCAAATTTGAATGATTTTTTTCCCATCCTAGCTTGTAAGTCCTTCAACACAGCCTTGACTTCTTCTAGGTCTTTGTTGATAGGTGTTATAGGAGTAAGAGTAGGCTAAATATATGAATGGTATTGTTGGTATGATGAGGATGGTACATCAATGATTGGATCATAGGCAGGTTGAGGTGCATAAGAAGGTGTTTGTTGGATTGGATTGATGTTAGGGGATTGAGGATTAATGTACGGTGGATAGGAGGATAATGGATTGTGATGGTAAGAGGTGGAAGCCGCTTGTTGGTAGGATGGTTCTTGTTGATAATAATAATTGGATGAGGCACCCTACTGACATTCAGTAGTAGTTTGATAATGTAAAGAGGTGGAAGACCCTTGTTGATATGGTGATGGTTGTTGGTAGTAAGAGGTGGATGTGGCACCTTTATGGTACAACTATTGTTGCTGGTGATAGGGTGAATACGATTGGTATTGATGTGCAATGGTGGGCTTATGCATGATGTATGGGGGTGGTTGTGGATTTGATGGTTGTTGATAGGGATTGATATGTGATTGTGAAGGGTTGGTGTAAAGTGGCGATTGGGTCCGCATTTGATTCTGAGCAACTTGATGAGGATTGGAATTAGGATGGGATGGAGTAGTGTACATGTTGTATGGATGATAAAGATATTTCATAAGAGGATTATGTTGTGTTTGTGAAGGAATGTGTATATGCTACTATGGAGGTTGTTGTTGTGGTGGTTGTTGGTAAGATGGACGAGGTGGGATATGTTGTTATTGTGGAATTTCTATTGAAGCACCATGCAATGGTTGTGGTGGTTGGGATGTGGTTTGTGTCACTTGGTGTTGTGGCTGTGTAGGAACAAAAACATTTTGTTGTGGGATGGGGATGTTGTGTTATGGAGGTTGCTAATGAGGTGGTAGGGATGAAGCAAAAATAGTAGCAGTGTGTTGTGGAAGTGGTGGCAATGTAGTGGATGGGTGAGGATTAGCAAGAGGTTGTTGGAATGTAGGTGGTGGTAAGTTGTTAGCGGGTGCAGATCCTGGAGGTGGCGTTGATGCAAGGATAGGTGAACCCCCAATATTGATAGGTGGTTGAATAGGATGTTGATATGGAAGTGGTATAGAGGATGGGATGTACAAAGGCATGTCATAAGTGTAGGGGTCATGATGCTCAGGTTGTGATGTATAGGTTGTGGTTGGGAGGCTAGGATAACTAGCAACTTGGTGCATTACAAAATTTCCAAACTCATGATGATACCAATTCTCCATAGGTGCACCTTCAGGGACATATGAGTTCCTTGGGATTTTTTGTGAAGTTTGCAGATCTATAGGTGCGGGAAGAGTGTGGGTACTAACATATTGTGATGCATCAAAATCAGATGGTGGTTTGACTCCTCTCATGAGTAGAGTGGTAAGAATCTTGTCCCCATGTTCGTTGAGGAGACAATCTATCATTAGAACATTAATAGGTTCATTAAGGTATTCATCAATAGTGACTTTAGGTTGGTTAACCATATTTTTGTCACTTGGTGGTGTGGTGTTCCAGATGTCGATGTTGGATTGTGATGAGGTACCATTATGGGGATTTTGTGGGATATTTGGCACATTGTTAGGATCTTGTGGGATGTTCGACTGCAAACCTTGGGCTTCTTGGTCTACCATTTGATTTATTTTTCTGTGAGTGGATTTGAATGGGAATGAAAATGCAAAAAAGCTAGGTGATCTAAGATGTAACTAAACTCCTAGGATGAAATGTAAATGATGATTGAATTGATTGATTGTATTAGACAATAGATCGATTTATTGGATAATTGGATAAAGATGTGATTGGATTGGATTGGATAGGATTGATCGATAAAAATATTGATAATATTAGATGGAATTGGATTGATGATCGATTGATTGGATGATTGGAATGGATTCTAAATAGAGTTCAGAGATCACCTTAGGTGACTTAAGGTGTTGAATGATCAGATTAAAGGATGAACTAATGATCACAACATTGAATCCACCCTGAAATGGAAGGGGATTGATAGGGTCGAGGATGATGATCAACTTAGGATGGATGGAGATCCTAAGAAAATGTTGAAGGATGATGATCAGTTTTAGGCACCTAGGTAAGTTTGGATAATAACCTCAACCAAAGTTCAGAGGATTTTGGATCAAGAAAATTATAATGGATATTTAACCTAAGGATGATTAAGGATGATCCTATATTATTTGGATGCAAATGGATCAAGATGCGGATGGACTAATGTGAGGATTATGTGCGGACGAGATATGCAAATGGCTAGGCAGATGACAAGCTTTTTGGAATCCCACTGGGTTGGTTTTTTTTATCAGACTTGAGTAATAGATTTATTTTTGGGGTAGGGCCACCCAAACTTGGGCAGGGTCACCCAAACTAGTGTAGGGTAGCCCAAACTTGGGCAGGATCACCCAAATAGGGGTAGGGTCACCCAAACAAATCATGGTTTTGACTTAGTCCAAAAAAATGGTCAAGTGATATTGATAAATGGGGTAAATGAATTTTCAAGATGGGAAAATGGGTTCACAGATTAAGCGAATGATCACTCAAAATGGGTGAATGAATGCATGATATAGGAAAACAGGTGCTCAAAATGGATGAACAACACTCGAAACAGGTGAATGGGTTCCCAGAGTGGATGAACGGGTAGCCATAATGGGAGAATGGATTCCCAAAATGGGAAAATGGTTGGTCAGAATGAGATAACGATATTCAGAACAAGCAAGAGGATATATGGAGAGTGTGGAAGGATGGTCGAAATGGTTAAAAGAATAACTGAAATGAGGGAATGACACTTAGAACTAGAAAACGGGTATCCGAAACGAGATAATGGCAAGTGAACGAAAGTTGAAAATGGTTTTCCAAAGTTAAAGGTTGCCCCTTTCAAGGCAGGGTCACCCCTTTGGAGGGTAGGGTCACCCTTTCAGAGGGTAAGGTCGCCCAAACAGGGGGCAGGGTACCCAGTTCAGGAAAATTTGCTCAAATTTGACTTTGACAGAGTAAAAAACAACTAAGACAAGAGGGAAACGTCACTCCTTTAAGGGAAAGGTCACCTATTTGATGGTGGGGTTGCCCCTTTGAGGGAAAGGTCGCTTGTTCTAGGGAAATCGATGAATTTTGACTTGGTCTAGATGGAAAATAGTTGAAATAGGAAGGGAAGGGTCGCCCCTTTGAGGGAAAGCTCACCCAAACTTGGGTAGAGTCACCTCTATGTGTTGGTCTAGACTTAACTTAAGCAAAGAAAACTATGGAAAATGATGAAAAATAGAAACTAAAAGACCAAAACTAATTGATAAACACTAGTTTTGCACAAGAATACAATTCAGACAACAAAAGCCTAAGATTTAGTGTTAAGGTTATGGTCAACATGATCCTCTATCTAGGCTTAACAATACTTCTAAGGGAGTCCCCGATATACACATGGTACGTGGGGCACAACCATGAACACCAACTCAGCTACAGACGTGAGTTAGGAACTTCCAGTGAGAGATTAGGAGCTCAGACCAACTCTTCACGTCTTGTCTATGTATCACCCTAGCTTCAATGCTCTTCCAGACACGAATTGACTAGATTGAGGTACAACTTTTTCTCTCCCCCATTTATATACCCCATTGCTAACACATGGTTGGGATCATCCCTTTGGGTGATGAAATCCCCAAGCAAGTCCCGCTAAGAAAAATAAAAAGGGTAAAAAAAAAGAACTTAAGTGGACTATGATTTATCTTCACCAAAGATTTCCATGATGCAAGGGGATTAGATACATCACTAATCCACTTGCAAGCACAAAAAATAAGTTATTTGACCCTTTTTAATTAAATCTATGTGCCTAGTTAGGAATGAAAATGACAAGTAACTAACTAGACAAAAAAGATATTGTCCACCTACAACAAATGTGTTAGTAGTTTTATTTAATTTTTATTGTCTTCAACGAATGAGCTACACAAACGTTAGTAAACAACACAATCACCAACAAAAAGATGTTAGCAGGTCAGAAATAATGAAAAATAGCCCGAATCTAGTCTCTAAAATGAAAAAATGACTGTTTGTTTACCTGATTTACCTATCGTCTAGGCGGGGCCACCTCTGTGTTTTGGGCATAGTCAGCTCTTAGGGAAGGGTCACCCCTTTGTGGGCGGGGTCACCTATCTATGGATGGGGTCACCTACTCAGTCCAAAATCTACAAAAACAATCAGAAACACAGGAAAAATAGAAACAAAAAGTCAATATTTTGGGTCGGGTTGCCTATCTGTGGGAAAGGTCACCCCTTTATGGGCAGGGTTTCCTATTTAGTCCATAATCTACAAAAATAGTCAAAAACATAGGAAAAATACAAATAGAAAGTCAGGATTCTAGGCAAGGTCACCTATCCATGGGCGGGGTTGACCCTTTGTGGGTGGAGTTTCCTTTTCATGGGAAGGGTCATCCCTTTAGTAGAGTCGCCTTTTTGTTTTAGGCAAGGCCACCTTTGTGTTCTTTAACCTGCAAAACATCAAAAAATAAAAAAATGTGAAAGAACAGACTCGTGACATGGGTCCCACCGAGCATGCCAGAAATGTGTGCAAGTGTTTAGCTAAGTTAGAAATGCAAAACTAAATGTAAATTCAAACAAAGGAAACACAAATAACACCACAATGATTAGGCCTAGTTGAATCTAAGTAAACAACAACAAAACAACATGAAAATGATATACCTTGTTGCTTGCTTAAATTTTTGAAGTGGTTGGCCCTTGAAGATTCTTTTGATGTATGCTCCTTAATGACAATGTGCTTGCAATAATGGAGTTAGTTGAATGATGGAAGATGGTAGGTGATATACTAAATGGGTAATATGGATTGAATGCAAGAATGCAAAATGGCTTGAGTGACTTGAATGCTTGAATGCAATAATCTCCAAACTCTAACCTCTAACTTGAGGCCAAGGCTCTCCATTTAAAGATAAATGGATGGTTGAGATTGATCCATCATGGACAAGATGAAGGGTTGTGGTGAGTTGAGGACTCAGAAGCCCTCACATCTTTCCATGTGGAGGGTGAGATGGAAAAAAGTACAAGGTGACATGAAAAAGGCCATGTGTTCTCAAGATACTTGCAAGTACCTTGGGATTGGAGAGGATTTCCTCAAAAAAGAATTCCTTGTCCCCAAGTGGGGCTGAAAGTGACAAGTGAGGACTTTTAGAAAGTCCACTCTTGTCACCATGGGGATTTGAAATGGTGTTGGAGAAATAAATGTGAATTTTTAATTCACATTCTTGGAAGAATCTAATGGATAAGACAAGGTCCTCCTAAAGGAGGTCCTTGTCCCATGTACTTGGTGTGACCTATGAGAGGTCATAGGGAAGAGAAATGCACGGGGGAATAAGTGTGAATTTTTAATTCACATGGGGAAGAGGTCAAACTTGATAAGGTAAGTACCATGAAATGTTGACTTAAGGACATACTAGAAAAGGTAAGTGATTAGGATTAAGATTGTGCAAATAGGTGATTAGACAAATTAATGAAGATTAGAGGCAAGTGGCTAAATATGGAGGATGTGACATTAATCTTGATTAAGGATATGCACATCCTAATGAATGATTAATTAGATTAATCCAGATTAGTGAAAAAGGTTATGGAAGATGGGACAAGGTGAGAGAAAGAATGAATTTAAAATTGAAGAGAATAATTGACTAAATTAAATAAATTGATTGATTTATTTAATTTATAGAGGAAATGGTAAAGGATAAAGTATTCAATTAAATACTTTTAGGAACCTTAGAGGAAGGAAATAATATTAATTAAATATTTCATTTAATTAATATAGACGAATTAGACAAATAAATGACAGGACTTTGACCATATGGGAGTGGTCAAATTTGGATTCTACACCAATTATTAAGAAACTCTATTTAAGCTAGGACATTCTCTTCAACCAACAATTCAACCCCTATTGTTAGAATTGGCTATGGAGATATCCTACCTAGAACTAGAGGCCAAATGTAAAGCACAAAGAGAGAATAAAAAAATGATAAAAATAGACTATATTGTTATCAACTATGCAAATATGATTCAATGTTGTACAATATATGAGAGACCCCTTATTTATATATCCACAGTGAGATATAAGATGTCGTAAGATTATGTCAAGTGCCTTGATCATATGACATGAGACAACTTATCACAACTATGTAGGTCACATGTGTTACAAGTAAAAAGATAAGATAAAAACTAATGACAACTAACACCTTCTTGAAAGATTCTGAGGACCTAAGTAAACTTGCATGTAAATAAGTCCCCTAAGCTACCTAGTAATGAATTAACTAGGTACATGACTTTATTTACACCAAAACACCCCCTTAAGTGCAACTTAGGGGGTGGATTATTATGAAAATGATACAAATATGAAAGGATGGTTCCTAGCTACTAGGCCATGTTAGGTACACATGTACATATGCAAATGAAATGACAAATAAATCTCTCAAAAATGGAGAAAATGAGAAAAACTAGTGGGACAAAACTCCTCCTCGAAAGAGAGATGAAAGATACAAAAAGGCACTCAATGATTCATGAGAAGGAGGAAAACCCATGTGAGGAAAAATACCACACCATAATAGAGAAGTAGAAGAGGGGCATTATAGTCCCCCCTCAATGGTGAGTCTCCTGCAATGGTAGAATCTTGGCATTGAATGTTGAAGATGATCCAATCTATTCGAAGAACATTCCTCCCCTTAGGAAGAAACATAACCATGATGTAATGCATGATGTGTGATGTCTTTGAATGATTCTAAAGTGTCTCCCTGTTGATGTTGAAAGCTAACACACACCAAATAGGCATTCTCAGCCACATTTTCGAAGAAGACAATCTAAAATCTAGTAGATCATATGTGCAAGATCATGATGGGCCAAAAAGTGGTGATATGTAAGTGGTATGATGGTCCATGTGGTTGGTGACATTTTTTTAACCCAAAATTAATGAAATGAATAGGGTTTTTAAAGGAGATTCCCAACTTTCCACCAATATAAATTATCCTTTACTTTGAATTTAATAAATAATTATTATTCATTTTCCATTTGAAATATGAATAAAGTCCTAATTGATAGGCTGATTGAAAAAAATCTATAGCTTTCAAATGGCATCACATTCTATGCTTCGCATACTATAGGATTAAAAAAATTGAATTTCATGAATTTTTGACCAAGTTAAGGTGGTTAGACATACGAGTTTTTAATATTTTTTAAAAGTTGTAATAAAAAATTCATAATTAATTATTTACTTGGAAAAAATTACAAATAAATATGCATCACATCAATAAAAGAGTCCTCTACTTATATCTAAAATATTATAAAAAAATATTATCATTTTATTGTGGTAAGGGTGGTCAGGTAAACACCTACTTTTTTTCCCTGAAATTTAAGTACTACTGCATTGAAATTTCAAATTTTCACCAAATAGTTTTTTTTTAAATAAACCTACTAGTTTAGAAACTACATTCAATTTTCTACATATTCTATTCTTACATATTTTTAAATAATATAGATAACTTATTCAAATTTTTATGTCAAGTTGCCTAACTCTAATTTTTTGAATTTTCATCACCACTTAAGGTCCTATTTCTCCATGATGATCCTACACATACCCTAGAGATGAATGTAGAACATAATCAAAAGATAAATATATCCATTATAAAGATAAAGAAACCTCCTCCAAATTCTATCCAAAATTATTCACAATCACATCAAACTGCAAAGAATGATCATATAGAGAGTGAAGGTGTTCCCTCACAACAATTGAAGAATGATCTTCTCCATCAAAGAGAAGATGAATGTCACTAATGACGTCCCCCAACTCTACAATATGAGACTCCATAAACAAGTCTGAAATACCTATCAAGAAGTCATCCAATGTAGCCAAATCTAAAAGAAAATGAGGATCCTATTGCACTGAATCACAAGAGGCCATATTTGTAGCAATACAAGCATCATTAGCTGCAACTGTAAATGGAGCAGATGAAATGGATGACTGAAGAACTAGATCTAATGTGAGAACTCCCAAGCTCAAAAAGCCAAATGTCTCCTCTGAATCATGGTTCATACTTGAAGTGTGATCAACATCCAAAGGAACAATGTCACCATCAGAAGAAAAATATGCAAAGGTATACAACCAAGATGAATGATCTACCATCCTAGTAGAAATGATCTCTCTACTCTCCAAGTTTTGAATGATGAATGAATTAAGTGTGAACTCCATAATCCTCCCATCTCCACCATGTGTAATAAGATATATGGAAATAAAATTGATCATCAAATGAGGAACATACAAAAAATCTTAGAAAGTGTTGTCCCCAAAACTAATAGACCCCTTCCCAATAATACTCATTTATGTATTGTTTCCCATCAATATAGGAGACATAGTACAAGGCTCAAAAGAAGAGAATATAGACTATAAAGATGCCATATGATGAGATTCTCTTGAATCTAGAAGCCATCTCCCTGATCCATGACTTGAAAAAGAACAAAGAGCATATCCTTTATTTCATGATGTAGAAGCTTGAACTTTGTCCTTTTTAGACTATTTTGAAGGAGGAGAAGGAGGTGATTCAAAAATTTTAGAAGGGAGATCAATGTGATTCATTTTTAGAAGATGTTTCAACTCATCAATATCCTTCTTATAACAAAGTGTTCTCCATGTCCATCCTCCTTGCAATATGCACAAGTTTGCTTCTCCTTCTTACATGAATTCTCTTTGGAATATTATTTTTTCTTTGCTCGATATGAATGTTGATTATTCTTTACTTTCTTTTGTTTTTTATGTAATTCTAATTCTTTCACCCATCTAACCAACAATTCTTGAGATTTAGAAGTCTTGATGAGACCCATTGAGATAAAATGAAGGTTTAGTATATGTATACCCCATAGTCAATCTATGAGTATGAAAGCTAGAGACAAAAGAAGGATAATCAAGACCAAGTTTGTTCATTATATTATAGACCAACAAAATTACCTTATGAATTCTACATGCTTTACATTGCTCTATTAGATCATTATCCTTAGTGATGTAGTATTGGATGTTGTCAAAGTTCTTAGGATTAAGGCTCATCAGTTCATTATCAGTTTGAGAGCCTCTTACTTCATCTGTTGTACCATACAATATTTTTAATTTTTCCCAAGCTTCATGATAATTTTTACATGCTTAAATTTGAAACAACAAATCTTGAGAAACCAGTCTATGAATACATCCATAAGGTTTGGTATGTTCAATCATCCATTTTATCTTTTTATCTACATCTATAGGTTCATGTACCTTATTTTCAACATATAGATAGTGATGTTTAGTCATTAGAATATTCCATGAATTTTGATGCCATGTTGAATAATTATATTTTTTGAGAAAAGGAACCTTAGAATGGTCCTTGAAAATGAGAGAGCACAATAAAATAGATCAAAAGAATGCACCAAGAGACCCCCAATATTACTCAATGAGGAAACCCCCCTAGCAATATATGATTTGGCACTTTATATTTAGTGTGTTTACAAATACCATTTCCCTAAAACAATGATGTGGACTTGATCTTGGTACATGCAAATACAAAAATTAGGCCACAAAATCAAATACTTTTTTTGGTATAATATGCGATCAATCTAATCATACCATTGAAAAGTACACAAAACATTATCCACTTAAAAAAAAAATGCACACCAAAATGTTACCATAGGAGCAAGATATGAGTCCTTGAAGTTCCCAAAATGAGGATGAAGCAACAAAACCTATGAGAATATAAAATTTTAGTAAAATCCAAACATCAAAATAAAGAACCATCTATACCACTATGAAGAGCATTAAAAATTAGCCCAAATAAAAAAAAATTACTTGAAAAAGGAGTCAAAATGAACAAGTTCTGGGTGATTGAAGTTGGACTACCAAAACCAAAATGCAAATGGTGAGGGAGTAATCTTTTTTTGAAAATGTTGATGTAATGATGACATCAACATTTTGAAAGATTAAAATTGTTGGCCTTTAGCCCATCAAAAATAAATATTCTCTTCAAGCACTTGTATATGCTAATAACATAATGTTCTCAAAGAGTATTCTCTACTAGAGGGAATCTGAAATATTCTGGTGTGCTTTCTAGATTTAATTTTTTCCGCTTGATTTAATTTTTTTGCCATATTTTTTGAATGGATCACCGGTTTAAATGTGACCTTCCGATTGAATAAAGTATTCCAGTTAGTTGAATTGGTGAGCTCGAGGATTTGTTGCATAGGCATTGGAGATTGTGCCATGTGGTGGCCTGTAAAAGTGGAAGTATTATGTACTTGTGTACCTACAATAGTCTATGTTTGTAGATTATCTATAATAAATGTAAAAAAATAAACCATAGACTATCCTTTTTTCATTTTAAAATATTTTAAAATTATTTTTTTGAAAATATCTACAAAATAAAACTATGAAATTTTTAATATTTCATAGAAATAATTTAATATTTCTTTTATAAAATCATACCCTGATATAATAATGGTGACCTGGGGGCCGTACAACACCTTGGGAATTTTTTTTTTGCCTCAACAACTAACTTGTGTAATTTGGATAATTTGATAGTCGATCTTAGGGTTTTTATCCCTTCTAGATGTGATGGCAGGGCCATATTTGACCCAAAATACTCAAAAAATGTAGCTATCTCCTAAATATGGAAACCACTCTTCATCTTTAAACCCTCATAGATTTGGCCTCATATGTCTAATTTAGACAAAACGAAAGGGAAAACCAACTTTCCTTAACCCTGTGATCTCAATGCTGAGCTTAGATTTGCACCAACAAGCTCCAATTTGAACTTGGAATAAAGAGCCACAAGGAGGAGCCCCCAAATTTTTTATATTTCTATCAAGTTTTTCCAATTCTCCAAATCATCATACTATTTAAGAGAAGAGCATACTCAACTATTCAAGATTTACCAAAATCTCTTCAGAAAAATACTATCCAATGGAACCAAACCCACTTTGATACCATGTTAGAATTGGCTATGGAGATAGCCTACCTAGATCTTGAAGCCAAGTGGAAAGCACAAAGAGAGAATACAAATATGACAAGAATAAACAGTATTTTTATTATTTATGCAAATATGATTCAATTTTGTACAATTTCTGAGAGACCCCTTGGTTATATAGCCAAGGTGAGACATAAGATACCATAATATTATGAAGTGTCTTAATCATATGACATGAGAAAACTTGTCACAACTACCTAGGTCACATGTGTTACAAGTCAAAAAATAAGATAACTAATCACAACTAATTGTTGGCAAAACAAGGATAGACAACTGAGAAGGGGGGTGAATCGGTTGTTAACAAAATCAAACATATTCAACATTAATCAACCTTAAATCTCAAATCTGATAATTAACAGTGCAAGCATAAATCAATAACACATCAAAGACACATGAACACCAATTTTTTATACATGGAAACCCTATTAGGGGAAAAACCACGATGGATTTTAGTCCACAAGATTATACCCTATTAGAAGTATAATGAAGAATGAATAGGGAATTCACTTGCATTCAGGCACACTTCTTAGAGGACACTGCTTAAAAGAAGGCTCACTGCCTTACATACAATAATCAGATTAAATCCATCTGATGAGTTTGAACTGATAAATTAGCTTCTACAAAATCCTGATTACAGTTTCGGTTATGCACATAAAAACTTCTATACACTCTTCCACACTCTTCTCAATATCTTTCACACTCTTCTTTTCTCTTGAATGATTCGACCTTTATTCACACATGTGCATCACTTGCATAGACTGGGCATACCTCAAAATGAGGAAAAAACCACTCATATAAATCTGCTACACAGATTTAGATCAACAACTTTGTCAGCCTAAAATAAAGAATGAATTACAATTATCCGCCTTAATATATGAATAAATCTTAATGTGCACCAACACAAGTTAGTCACAACATATTGAAGACCCAAAACAATATCCTTGAACATGCCAAACAATAAAATATTAATCCATAAAGATTCACAACACACTACCACCATCATGTCGGCCAAGAACATGAAAAATTCAAGCATACAATGAAAAATCTTCAATCACGAACACGTCAACCAATGCAGATGTACCAAAATGATAGAGCACAATCTAGAAAAATCTTTTATTACAGAAACATATGCAACAATGAAATTTACCATACTTGCAATCTCATCTTCCAAAAATACCTACTACAGTAGCTAAATAACTGTAGGAACAAAAAACTTCATAACTTCTTAATTCTTGATGCATACTGCTGAAAATTTTGGACAACACACTAGATTGGCTCAACAAAAAACCCTTTGATACTAGCCTTTAGATCTTCAATGTATATAACTTTCCAAAATTTTGACCTTCTCGGCTCCACTAGCTGCCTACAATATATTTATAACAATTTTCTCAATATCTTCGACATATACAACCTTACAAATCATCAATGCTAATAGTGTTGACATAAATGAAAACCAAATATCAGCAATTTAACCAAAAAATCCAAAAATCTACCCCTTTGGAATTTATGGCAACACATGATGTGAAAAATAATGCCATCAACCCAACTAGCTCTTCTCCAACAATCTCCCCCTTAGATTATGCACTCTTTTATGATTCCTTCTTCTCCAATGTTTTTCACTTTTTTTTTCTACCCCTTTGACATCAATGGTAAAGGTACACATGATTTGATCACATATTTGAATCATCTAACTACTCCCCCTGAGTAGCAACCACCATAACATCAATCTAGAATAAGATATGTTTGTGAATTCACAGACTAATGCAAAGACCTGCATCACTTAGTTCTGATCAGGAGGGGAAATCACCCCTAACTTTCCTCTGAGGTACTCAAAACTATCCTTAGGTAATGGTTTAGTAAATATATCTACAATTTACTCCTTGGTAGGCACATACTCTAGCCTAACTTCTTTGTCACTTACTTTATCTCTCAAGAAATGATACTTGATGGATATATGTTTTTCCTTGGAGTGCAACAATAGATTTTTTGAAATTTTTATGGCACTTGAGATATCATAGAATATAGCAATGGGTTCTTCATACTCAATTTTGACATCTCTCAACATCTTCTTCATCCACAATACTTGAGTATAGTTGTTTGCAGCAACAATGTATTCTTCCTCAACAGTAGATAAGGAAACTGAATTCTGCTTTTTGCTTAGCCAAGCAACCAACTTCTTCCCTAAGAAGAATGCACCACCAATGGTACTCTTAATGTCATCCACATTTACCCAATCAACATCAGTAAAATTTCTCAAGATAAGATCATCATCCTTGGCATACCATAGACCAAATTCAACTATCGCTTTTAGGTATCTGAAGATTCTTTTCATAATAGTTACATGAGACTCTTTAGGATCAACTTGATATCTAACAACCATGCATACAACATTCATTATATCTAGCCTGTTCTGAGTCAAGTAGAGTAATCCACCACTCATTGACATGTATCTTGTTTGATTTTCTTTATGAGATTCATCAATCTATGTGAGTTTGCATCTAGATACCATTGGTGTACTAACTAGCTTTGAATCTTCCATTTGTGAGTATCCTTTACAAACAAGTCTTGCTTTGTTTATTATTACCTCACCTTGTTCATTCAGTTTATTCCAGAACACCCATTTGGTTCCAATCACATTTTTTTCCTCAGGTCTAGGAACAAGATCCCATGTATCATTCTTCTCTATCTACATTAGTTCTTCTTTCATGGCTTCCATCCAATATTCATCTTTTCATGGTTCATTAATATTGCTAGGCTCGGTTTTGTAAATTAGAAAGTACTCTTCCAAAACTCATCTTCTAGTTTGCACACCTTTGCTCTTGTCTCCTATGATCTAATTTTCAAAGTGATTTCACTTTACATACTTGGGAGTTTTAGGATTTTCTATGACTTCTTATTCATGTGTTCTTTCTTCTGCACTTCTGCTAGTCTTTGCCTCTTGATTCCCTTGGTTCACTAGAAAAATTTGAAGTTGATTCTATTTCTGAACATCATTCCCATTGTTAGCACTATCATATTGATCATTTGAATCATATCCACCACATCTAGATGGTCTGCCAATATCTTCATCAACTTTGACATTTGTACTTTCAACCATTTTCTTTAACCTCTTATTAAAACACTGGTAGGCTTTGCTCTTAGTAGAGTAACCTAGATAGATTCCTTCATCACTTCTAGCATCAAACTTTTCTATATCATCATCTCTCTTGATGTAGCATTTACTTCCAATTTTTTTGAAATACTTCACAGTAGGCTTATAACCAAACCATAGCTCAATAGGTGTCTTACTAGAATTACTATTGACATTCACCCTATTAATGGTATATATAGCAGTACTTAAAACTTCTCTCCAATAGAAATGAGGAACATTTTCTTCCAGCATAATGGTTCTAGCAACATCTAGAACAGTTTTGTTCTTTCTTTCAAAAACTCCATTTTATTGAGGGGTCCAGGGAGAAGATAGATGTCTTTGGATTGTATGCTCTTCACATAAAGAATTGAATTCTCGGGAAGTGAATTCACCACCTCTGTTTGCCCTTAGGAATTTTATCTTTTGACCTATCTCATTTTCTACCATATCTTTGATGCTTTTGAAATTTTCTAATGCTTCATTTTTTTTCCCTTAAGAAGGCAACCCATATCATTCTAGAATAATCATCAATGAGCAACATAAAATACCTTTCACCTTGTAGACTTCTAATTTTGGATGGACCACATAAATTAGTATCAAATATAGTACACCATTAGAGCTATACTATTTTCTCTATAAATAATTTTTGTCTTCTTTCCCATCTAACATTCCTTGCACATAGTGTTAGTAGGCTTCAATAACTTATGAATATCTCTGACTGCTTGAGTAGAGCTTATCTTATCAAAGTTATCAAAGTTCACATGACACAACCTCCTATACCATAACTAGCTTACATCAATCTGAGCAATTAAACAAATTTCACTAGCAGCACTAAAGTGAAATATATTACCTCTTGTCTTTGATCCTGAAGCAATCACATTTCCATAAGTTCCCCTTATCCTACATTTACCATCCTTGAATTGAATATTGTAACCTTTGTCTACCATTTTTCCAACACTCAACAAGTTATGATTTAAGCCATCTACATAAAGAATATTATCATTATTGTTCTTACCACCAAAAGAAATAGTGCCTCTACCATGAATCACACCAGAAGTGTTGTCTCCAAATCTTACAACACAACCATCATAGTCTTCTAAGATTACAAAGAAAAAAAAATTCCCCACTCATATGTTGTGAGAATCCACTGCCAATTACCCACTCATCCTTTTCTTCAATTTATGTTCCAAGAGCTTTCTCAACATTCACATTACTCGTAGATTCAATGAACAGCTAACCATTTTATTTGATAGAAATGAATACCCATTCATCTTCATTTCCATTTTCTTTACTAGATTCCTCATTAGTTACACCTTCTTCAACATAATAGCATTTCCTTTGAAATCTAGTCTTCTCAGGTTTGTACTTAGAAACTCTTTTAGGACATCTAGATGAAAAATGACCTATTTTACTGCAAGAAATACATTTGATAGGTAACTTTCCTTTTTACTTACCATGACTTTTGGCTTCTCTTTTCACAATCAATGCTTCCAATTCTTCAAATTCTCTTTCTTTGTCTTCAATATTTTTCATCTCATCTTCATATTTGAATGTGCTTTTGGAACTCTCTCCCAGATCATATCTTTGTTGGCTTTTTTCAAACACACTAGCTTTGAATGTAGATTCAGTCTTAGGAGCAGATTCACCAAATTCACTTAACTCAAAGGCATAAAGTTTTCCAATCAACATGTCTCTTGCCACATTTGTCACTATCCTGAGCTCATCAATAGTGTGGGATCTTATTTTGTAGGAGGGAGGCACAAATCTAAGTATCTTAGCCACAATTTCTTCTTCATCCAAGGTTCCACCGACACATCTAATGCTCATCACCGGTTCATTTATATTTTGAGAGAAAAAGAGGATGTTCTCATCTTCACTCATCTTCATGTCTTCCCACTTTCCTTTTAGAATTTTTAGCTTAGAACTTTTCACTAGTGCATCTCCTTCATACAATGTTTCCAAATTTTTCCAGATCTAGTGTGCAATTTGCAATCCTATCACATATTTCTTCTCTAAATATGTCAAAGAACTCAATAATGATTCAATAGCCCTAGTATTATATTTTTATTACTTGATCTCATCTTCAGAGGAGGGACCATTCTAAGGAATAGTATATGCACTTTGTGTAATCTTCTAGAAGGGTTCACCAATGCACTTCAAATGACACTCCATTATGAATCTCCATAAAGAGTAGTTTGTACCATCAAATCTAGGACTATCTTTCTTGTATAATGCCATCTCGGATCACCTCAAGCTATTAAAATTTCTCTTTAGAGGAACTAGCTTTGATATTAATTATTGGTAAAACAAGGATAAACAACTAAGAGGGGGGGTGAATCAGTTGTTACCAAAATCAAACTTATTCAAAATTAATCAACCTTAAATCTTAGATCTAATAATTAATAGTGCAAGCATAAATCAATAACACATCAGAGACACATGAACACCAAGATTTTATACGTGGAAACCCTGTTAGGGAAAAACCATGGTGGATGTTAGTCCACAAGATTATACCCTATTAGAAGAATAATGAAGAATGAATAAGGAATGCACTTGCATTCAAGAAAAATACCTAGAGAACACTTCTTAGAGGAAGGCTCACTAACTTACATACAATAATCAGATTAAATCCATCTGATGAGTTTGAACTAAGAAATTAGCTTCTACAAAAGCTTGATTATAGTTTCGGTTAGGCACACAAAAACTTCTACACACTCTTCCACACTTTGATCAATCTTGTTCACACTCTGCTCTTATCTTGAATGATTTGACCTTTCTTCGCACATGTACATCACTTGCACACACCGAGCATACCTCAAAATGAGGAGAAAAACCACTCATATATATCTGCTAGATGGATTTACATCAACAAATCTGTCGGCCTAAAATAAAGAATGAATTATAACTATCTGCCTTAATATATGAATAAATATTAATGTGCACTAACACAAGTCAGTCACAGCATAGTGAGGACCCAAAACGATATCCTTGAACATTCCAAACAATAAAATATTAATCCATAAAGATCTGTAACACGCTACCACCATCATGTTGGCCAAGAACATTGAAACTTCAACCATACAATGAAAAATCTTCAATCACAAACACGCCAGCCAATGTGGATGTACCAAAATGATAGAGCACGATCTAGAAACATATTTGAACATCATCATAGAAACATACGCAATAATGCAATTTACTAGACTTGCATTCTCATCTTCCAGAAACACCTGCTACAGTAGTTGAATAACTATAGGAACATAGAACTTCATAACTTCCTTAAATCTTGATGCGTACCATTGAAACTTTTAAAAAACACACTAGATATGCTGAACAACAAACCCTTTGATGCTCACCTTCAGATCTTCAACGTATAGAACTTTCCAACATTCTGACCTTCTCAGCTCCACTAGTTGCCTGCAAAATATTTATTACAATTTTCTCAATATCTTCGACATATACAGCCTTAAACATCATCAATGCTACTAGTTTCCACATCAATGTCAACCACATATCAACAATGCAACCACAACATCCAACACTAACACATTCTTGAAAGATTCCTAGGACCTAAGTTACCTAGTAATGAATTAACTAGGTACAAGACTTTATTTACACCAACACCTATTAAAGTGGAAACTACTTTTTTTCACCTAACACTAGATTGAACCCCCATCGTGCAAGTGGTGTAGCTATAGATTCCCATGAAAAGTGTGGATACATTGTGGAATGGTCCCAAATTATTGATGAAGTGCAAGGATTCAAAGGGCCACATGGGAGAGGGTTTCTTGGATGGCCACATTTTTGGCTACATGGAAATGTGGAATGAGGATGTGCAATGTAGTTTTACCACACCTATGTATGGTGAGTAAGATTACAAGGATTGAGTGACTCAAACTAGAACAAATCTGCAGAGTCAAATTTGATGCTATCTTTTATGCCTTGAACATAAACTCATGCCTACCAATAGGAACACACAACAAACCCAATATTTCATGCAATTATATTTTTCAAAAATATCTCACAAATCAATCAAACTAGCAATCAAGTATAGATTAGTTCTAATATTGTATACTAATATTTCCAAGATATCTTCTTAAATGTTAGCATCATTGATTCATGCAATTCAAGCAAGAACACACTCAATCTATGAGACTCAAAAATAAAGAATGCAATGTAAAAATAGAATGGTTCTCAAAGATAAATATTTTACATATAACATCACTAGTTTATGTCACTATAAGTATAGGAGTGCTCAACTCAAGGTGGCAAGAGGGCCCCACCAAGTGGAAAATAAGAAGTGTGTAGCACCCCTCTATTTTTCTCTTTTGATCAGACAATTTTCTACTTTGTTATGGTTTGTTTTTTGTTAGCACCTTGATTATGATATACTATGATGCTTGGTTATTATTTGATCGCTAACTTTAGAGCGATGTGGATTTTATATTATGATGTGATGATACCTTATTTTCATGTTATCATTATCACATGCTTTGGATTAGCATAGTGGTGATTTGAATTAATATGGTTATATTCTCATGAGTAGATTATTTATGTTAGATTTGTTAGTATTGTGACATCGTATTGGTGAAGGGGACATAATTGCATCACTCTCTTGCGAGCGCTATATGATTCCCTTTTCATGGTGTGTTTTATTATGATATATATATATATATATATCATAATAAAACACACCATGAAAAGGGAATATATATATATATATATATATATATATATATGTATGTTTGATATATGATTTGTTTGCAAGTTTGTAGGTATAGGACATTGACTCCACCCAGCTTCACAGGTTTGAGTGTGTCCAATGTCCAGTGATATTGTGGATTGGGAGATAGTATCTAGGATTCTTGTGTCAACCCACCACCCTAGTCATAGTGTGTCGTCGGTTCTAGTTGGTTTTGTTTGTAGAATGTTGTTTAATTTTTCTTTGAAATTATTTATGTTACAAAGTTTATAAAAGGTAAATAATGGATTTAAAATATTTTAGATGATTATTAAATTAATCTAGTTTTTAATGTTAGAGGAAGGTAATTAATTAATTAATTAATTTAATCTAATTGGTAAAATAATCTAATCTTAGGATTATATTATTTTATTAATTAATTAAATTAGAAATGCTAAGTATTTTATAAATTATTTAATTTTTTAATTTTTGAAAATATCTTGAGGATTTGATGCAACTTGGTTTTAAAAGATATTTTGGTTTTCAACATGTGTTTGAAAAATTTATGAGGGTTGTTGGGAAAATTTATTCACGAAAAAATTAGTGGTTGTAACGGGAAGAAGTGAGAAGCTTCTTCATGGAAGAAGGATATAGGATATTTGGTTGGGAAAAATATTTTAGAAATTAAGTTTTTGGGATTGCATGTGTTGTTTGATTTTTTTTTAAAATATATAGTCTCGGGAAAGGTTTTTTGTGTTTTGGAATTTTATTGTTTTGGAGGAAGCTTTGGTTGATCTAGGAAAAAGCTTGGATCGTGGAAGAGGCTCTATGTGAATTCACATCTTCTCAGGCGTTGTATTTCAATTTCCTCTTTCAGTTCTAGTTATTTTCTTATTGGAAAAGTTTCTTTGTTTAGATTATTGTTTGGAAAAGGATTGTCTGTGCAATTTGTAAAGCTTTTGAGTTGTAGAAATTGAAAACTTCGTGTCTGAAATTCTCTATGAAAATGAAATCCTCTGTAGAAATGATATATTTTGTGGAAACTATTGCAAATTCTAAGTTGGGATTATTGTACAAACAAAGAAGAACCCAAAAGGAAATATTTTAGAGATCTAGAAATTAGGAAGAAATTAGACTCTTTGTAGAAATTATTCTGTAGGATTAAACCCAACAGGAAATTTCTTGTAAAATTTGTGTAGGAATATTATTGTTCTTCCTCTTCTAGATTCATTGTCTAGGAAAATTTAAAAGAATCCTCTATGTTTTTATTTGAGAAATTTGTGTGTAGAAACTTTCTCGGTATGTTGGCTTTTTAGATGTTTTTTTTGAAAAAATTTCCTGTAGAATTCATTTTGGAAAAAATATTTCCTCGATTATAGTAATTGGTTAAACAAATTTATATAAATATATATCTATATATATACACATATATATTGTAGTGTATATATATATAAGTATATATATATTATATACTAGCTTGTATTTTTTTCAAAGCTTCTGGTAATCCTGTTTCATATGTCGTATGGTGAATTTGTGTAAATACTATATTTTTTTATCGGATGAAAATGCATTGTGTTTGGGAATTTGTTTATTTTATTGACTGTGATATGGGGAAGGGCATGGGGAGGTACTACCCCTACTGCCACCCCCATATGGGGCCTGCACTATGGAGGTAGCCCCTCCACAATGCCCCCTCAACCCATGGTTGTGTCCACTATAATGTGGAGGCTTGATTGTATAAAACAATCAGCCTCCCTTAAACTTTTGTGAATCCTTAATAAATGAGTTTCATTCGTTGAATTATGCAATTCTAATATTTTGTTTTTTTTTTTAATATATACATTATATATATATATATATTATATATAAATATATATAATATATATTATGTATATAAGTATGTATATATAAATATATATATATATATATTAAGGTTATATTTATTTGGTTTAGAAAAATAATTTTTTTATTTAAATAAATAAGTAATATTTTTATGTATATAAAATTATAAGTACATATACATATATGTATATATAATTATATATATATATGAATATATTTATTTAAATTTATTTTTTTAAAATTAGGTGCATGCAATTTATGCACAAATAGAAGATTTGGTTGAAATAATCTTTAAGTAGAAATTTTTATTTTATTATCAGTAATCGAGGAAATTGAAGTTACAGATAATCAAATTTTTCTTCTCTGTCAGTAAGAAGGGATTTTATTCAATTAATCTATTTGGGCAATAACTTTACTGTAAATCACTAAAGGGGAAATTGGATTTAGGAAATTAGAAGAGTAGTTTTATTTCCCTTTGTATGTAATTTCTTTTGTTCTCATTTTCGAGAATTTGTTAGAAGCGTTGGTAAGACTTCCAATTTTGTTATTATATTTGGGGGTTGTTGTAACTTATTGTCAACCCTTATATTTCCCTTTGGTAGTGTGTATAGTCATTTTTAGTGAATCACCTAGTTACCACGAACAGGGATTTGTTGCCTCCTATATTTGGAGTGAAATCTGTTATGTGTTGCCTCCTATGTTTGGAGTGGAATTTGTTATGTGTTGCCTCCTATGTTGGAGTGGAATTTTTTTTGTGTTGCCTCCTATGTTTGTAGTAGAATTTGTTGTGTTACCTCCTTTGTATGGAGTGGAATTTGTTATCTAGTTCGGTGCACCATGTTACCCTTGGGGGTTGGTTTTGATCTATGTGTTGTCAATAGGAGAGTGGCTTTTGTTAGGGGCCAAAGCCCTAAAGAGGTAAATTGGGTAACATATCGAAAGTAGTTAATCAAGTGAAAAAAATAATTTAAAGTAATTAGGGGATTGGGTAGAAACTCAAATTAATTCAAATAATATAGCCTCACTCATGGACTCAAGTGCTCATTTGGGCTTGGGATGAGTGGGAAGGCCTAGAATGGTGAAGGTCATCTGCCTTGTCCCTTCGAAGGGTATGTTTATTTTGCATGAGTGAGAATGGGGGTTGAGGATCGATTGAGGTTTCCAGGGTTTAACCAGATAGGGGGTCGATAACCTATGAAGATCTGCATTGGGTAACCCATGTCGAGCTGGACTGATGACACTCTTCTTATGAAAATGGTTTGTGTGTATGGTTCAGTTGACATACTCGAGGATGTTTGTGATAGTGTAGTGCACCTTTCATGTTATTATTGCACTTTAAAAGAAAAAAATATATATTCTTTTGTAGTTGTTGCAACTTCCTCTAGGGTTATGTGGTAGGGCATTACAAAGTGCCACATATTTAACTAACTAAATGAAACATATCCATTGATGCTAGATTAATAAAAAATATAGAATTAAAAAACTAAATAATAATTTTACTCTAGCAATAAGTACCAAAATATAATTAATTATGATCATATAAGAATGTAGATGGATTATTCAATACCCCACCGAAACTTAAGAAGCATCAATATAACCATGCGATAATACCCCCATTAATGTTGACTAGGGAGAGGTACTGGTATATAAATCTAAGTATGGCACATGTGTGCAAGAGAATGCAATATACAAGAAACTAAATAATGGTGTGTAAAAACAAAAGCACAAATGCATGAGCAAAGAAATATTAGTATTTTTTATTATAATTGAGAAACACTAATTTGACAAAGATGTGATGATAAAATATAAGGTAGTGTAGAGACTTAAAAATTCCTTGAATCATATCATGCACTCGAATTAGATGTACTAACATCACTTCATCTTGAAATCCACCATCTTTTCGCTTAATTGATTAAATTTGCCTAGCTATTTAATTAATTGCATTATTTTCATCTATTAATCTAATTGAACTAATTAGGTTAATTCACCCCATTATATGCTAACGTTTTGTCTTATTAAATTGAATACATCAAGTTATTTAATTTAAATCCCAAAGTCCTCTTATTTAATTAAATAACCATAAGTTATTTAATTAAATATCATATCACTTTCCCCTTTTCATTAAATTGTTTTATTTAATGAATATTGTCTAATTCCCCTAATTTGCATAGTTAAAACCTTAATTAATTATATCAAATTACCTAATAAATCTAATTCCCCCACTTGCAAGGGGATATTCCTTGGGAATATTCCTCCTTTGCACATTCCTCCAAGAAAAGAATATTCCAATGGAATATTCCTTCCCCTTTTTCACATTAAAACATTCTTTTAATTTGTTAAATATCTAATTTTCCTCACCCATGAAAATATTCCAAAGAACATTCTCTCTTCACTCATGTGAAAAAATAAATATTATCTCTCATAAAAAACTTACAAGACTTCTTGTGCAATTTTTGAATGTGTGTCTTTTTGGAAGACTATGAACCCTTGATTCTGTTAGAGTAAAGTAATTAATTAACTTTACTCTCCTCTTAAGATTTCACCTTGCACACATATTAGTCATTTAATAATTAATATTAATTATTAAATACACTCACCTTTAGGGTTCAGTTTTCCTTTTAGGTTTTCATCTCCTTTTATAAGGATCGATCTCTTGTATTTCTTATATGCTCTATTTCATTTTTCTGGAATACATCTTGCACATTGTGAGAGCCAAACCCTTGTCTTGATCTCTCTCTTTCTCTGTGACAAGTCTTTTGCATGCAGGTATTGATCGGGTTCTATGGATTTGTATCTCTCAAATCCTACATGGTATCGGAGTCAGATCTACTGTAGCTTCAGTTTTTGAAAGGATTAGAGATCTAGGTTTGGTTGCATCAAATCTGTGTTTGTTTTCTAGTTTTTTATTTGGAATAGGGGGGTTTCTTTTTTTTTTTTTTGGTGCACTTTGAGCTCAAACGGACCTCAACGTTGAGCTCACAGCATCCAAAAACCCCTATTTTCATATAAAATTTGTTTGATTTGGCCTCTGTCGACCAAACAGGCAAAAAAAATTGGCCCCAAAGCCGTACGGCCTCAGTGCACAATTTTTGAGGTAAAAAATTTCATAAAAATTAAAAAATCAAAGATTTTTAGTAGGAAATCCTGCGCAGCCAGTGTAAAAGGGCTCATCGCCCATGTGCCACTCGGCAGCCTCTCGTCCACCACTGGCCACCAGCGGCTCCACACAACCTACCGCTCCGTAGAGCTCAGGCCCCACGGGCTTAAGCCGTCCGCCTGAGGTCATGTGGTGACTAGGCGCTAAGCGCCCAGCCGTCAGCGGCCACTCCAGCACTAGCCCATAGTCACATTGGTGACCAAGGGCTTCTTCTCTAGCTCCTATGTGCCAGCTCCCTGGTCAGCCATGTGACCAGGGGCTGAAGTTTTTTAAGCCCCTGAGGGTTGTGCAATTTTTTAAAAAAACCCTTTTTGAGCTATTTTCACAAAATCAGGTGTATCTCGGGCGTCTTAGCTCAGATTTTCAAACAAAAATAGGCATCGAAAAGCTGGTTTTGAGCCCATTCTGATGGTGCAAGAATTTCTTTAAAAATATTTAGTTTGCATGCAGTTTTTCATAGTCAAAATCAGATGATATTTTTGCACTCCGAGGGGCATAACTTGCTCAATTTTGCTCCATTTTTCGAAAGCAAATAGGGGTCAGAAAGGTGGTTCTGTGCTCTTTCCAGATCTATAGTTTATTTCACCACAAAATGTTCTAGGTACTCAAAGATTTGTCTCATACATATACTGCTTTCTATTGTTTTTTGGCTTTCAGTTTGTACTGGGGATTGGTTTTTTGCATTGTGGGGTGGTCTTTTTTCCTACTTTCTATCATTTATATCAGAAAACTAGAATCTATAAACACCAAAACAAAAAAAAACCCCTTCTGCATCTTCTGTCTAGTTCTAAAAGACCACTAAATAATAATAAAAAAGTTTAGAGCAGTTGAGGCACAGTTCACAGCATGGCCAAAAATACTTCTACTGTTGAACTTCTCACACCTCATAACTATCGTACTTGGAAGACATTTATGACACGTCTTCTCAGATCAAAGGGGTTGTGGTCCTGTTTAGATACGGTTCAACCAGTTTTGACAAGGCCATTTGAGGTTATGCAGCATAGAAATAAGATGGATGAGGCTGTGGGTTTGATTTCCTTACATGTTTCAGACAGCTTGTTGTTTCATCTTGATGCATGTAACAGTCCTCTTGAAATGTGGACCAAGTTCAATGATTTATTTGGTACCATCAATCAGTTCCATGTACTACAGATTGAGGCAGAGTTGACTTCACTTGTACTTGATTATTTTCCCTCCCTTGAAGACTTTCTGATGAAATCCAAACAACAAAGATCTCTTCTATAGGGTTGTGGTAAGGTTAAGACTGATATAGAGTGTATTTACTTGATTTTTTCAAAGCTTCATGGGAACTTTTAGATATTCTCATCTACCTTCCATTCTACTATGGATGCCTTGGGTGCACGATTTACCATGCCTTCTTTTGAGGTGTTTTGTGATTGTTTGACACGAGAGCAAGCTAAAATATCACAGTTGGATGCTCTTATAGGATCACCACACCAAGCATTGGTAGCAAAGTCATATCATGGGAAGCAAAAGCAAAAGCAGAAACAAAAACCATAGACCACAGAGCATTGGAAATTCCAGTTCACATAAGACTTATGATTCACCTTCTCCTAAGGGGAAATCATTGAAGAAAGATAGACCTAAGTGTTCTTATTGCATTAAGCTAGGACATGATGAGTCTAAGTGTTATGAGAAGAAGATAGATGGATATGCAAAACAGGTTTCAGATTTGATAGCTCTTCTTGAGAAGAACCATATTCATCACTCCTCTTCATCTACTTTAGGCAGGTATTCTTCTTCACCATCATTCCAGATAGATGGACAGGCCCCACATAAGGGTCATGCATTATGTGCAACCACCAGTTCACATTCATCTAGATTGCTACTGGATTTAGGTGCTTCACACCATATGGCATCTTCTCAGGACATGTTCTCATCTTTCGAGGTTGCGTCCTCACCACAAATATTGATGGGTAATAACACTTATATGAGTGTATGTGGGAAAGGTTCTATCGATATTGATGATGGTACATTTAATGATGTACTATGTGTTCCATCTTTGTCCACTAACCTTCTCTCCATCTATCAGATTGCTCATAGTGGGACAGGGAAGATAGTTGAGTTCACACCTGATTCATTGCACATCAGAGACATTTAGACTGGCAACATTGTTGCAATAGGGACAGTTGATCATTCTTCCCGATTGTATGCATTTACACAATTTGGTCCACCATATCCCTCTCTTTCTAAAAGAGAGCATGTAGTATCTGAGGAGAAGTTCGGTCACTTGAACTTATGTTTTCTTCCATCTGTTCATGAGACTAGTGTTGAGACTTCTACACCTCTTCCTCCTGTTGAGATCACATTTGTTCAGCAGGATACCTCTTCTGTTGTGACTAACATTGTTGCTCCACTCATTGAGCCATCAAGTGCAGTTGTTGAGGCCATATCTGAGGATATTCCTTTCCTCACAGATGATAGATTCAGCACACCTGTTATCCCTTCTTCATTGGAGATTCCATTTCAGAATCATCTTGAGTTGTTTGATTCACCATTTTGTTATTCATACACTCATGTTGCTATTCCATTCTTTAGTGCGCATCATCTAGGGATTTCGTCTTCTTCGACCATTGGATCTGTTTCTTCCTCTAAGGTGACACATCGGTTTGATCATTGGAATAGGGGTTCTCTCATTTTGGGGGGGCTTTGGAGTCTCCACTCTCTCTCATGGGGGGGTATCTGATTGTATATCTGCATATGTTCTTGAGAGAGTCTCTTGAGACATTCCAGGTGTACTTTCTTTTTGCATCTCTTTTTGGAGAGGAGTTTTTTCCCACTGGGTTTTCTCCTTTTTTCCGTTTCATAGAGATTTCATTGTACTTGGGTACCTGATCAAGCCTAGTTGCAGGGACCCAATTTTACTTTCATGCATTGTAGTTACTTTTGCTTTTCTACACATGTTTGTAGCTACACTCTTGGTTATCTTAAGGGGGGGTGTTAGAGTAAAGTAATTAATTAACTTTACTCTCCTCTTAAGATTTCGCCTTGCACACATATTAGTCATTTAATAATTAATATTAATTATTAAATGCACTCACCTTTAGGGTCTATTTTTCTTTTTAGGTTTTGATCTCCTTTTATAAGGATCGATCTCTTGTATTTCTTATATGCTCTATTTCATATTTTTGGAATACATCTTGCACATTGTGAGAGCCAAACCCTTTTTCTTGATCTCTCTCTTTCTCTATGACAAGTCTTTTGCATGTAGGTATTGATCAGGTTCTGTGGATTTGTATTTCTCAAATCCTACAGATTCTTTCCTCGATCCATGTTTCATCTCTCCTCTAGTTTTTACCATTGATTGACCTTTTTAATATTAACCCTTCATTTATCATTAGCTCTCCTATAAATAGATCACTATTTGGAGACAAATGGATCCATCTTTTAAGAGAAAACTTATGTTGTTAAAATCACATTCACTTGCACATACATAGCACTTATTTAGTATCATTTTATCTTAATTTACTTGCATGATTACCTTAGCTTCCATTAATTGCTTCCATGGTAACATAAATGCATTCCTTTAGCATATTGTGTAATTAAGGTTTCAATATTCTTAGCTTAAACTCCATTTTGAATAGCTTTGTATACACCCATCTCGATCATCTTAGCATAAATCATGTTAAAATAGCACGCATCATGTTAATTTAGCTTTAAATAATGTTTGCATACACATTTATCATCAGTTTCATTGATTCTCTTGAATAGAATAGATCAGAACAAGCTCATTATCTATAGGATTGGGAAAGGGTCACCATTCCATATCAATGTGACACCACTCCCCCAATAAGATAAGTTTCAATGAATTAGAATAGGTGTTTTTGAAGCTTTCATTATTTAATATATTAATTTAAATGGATGTTTAGTTTAGTTTTGCATTGAATGATCTCTATTGGGGCCAATGTTTAGTGGCCTAATTATACTTTGAATCCTCATGGATTAGGTGTACATAGCCTATACAAATCCGTCAGTCATATTTTGGCACTAGAAAGAGGGCAATACTGATCAAATTTAATGATTTTTTCTCTCAAATTCCATTTTTTTTGGTTTTGCAGATACATCAACACTCTTAAAAATTATAACAACAAATTTTTCAGGCATTGACAAAAAATGATTCTCTTTTCAAGAGATAAAACTATAATCCATGAAGCTCCCTTCGAGTTGATTTGTATTCGGCTTTGCAAAAGCCTTGGTCGCACACTATATTTCTTAAAATGCCCTGAGCTCCATTTTTTGGTTGTGCTTTAATCCGCTTCGCCATGTGTCAGTAGCATGGGTTTTTGAAAAGATTCCCCCATTTTTTTCCTCTTTGAGCTCCATTTATGTGCCATGTTGCATAAAACCTCAGACACATTTTTGGTGGGCCCCACTAATGGAAGCTCAAGCTGACACCGTGCCACATTTCATCCTCATGAGGATTGCATCCCAAGGAAATGAAGGATGGATATAAACCCTTGATGCTTCTCCACCTGTCACCTTCACAGAAGATTTTATCATAAGAGAGCAAAGATTGAAGAGGAGGCTTCATCGTTGCGCCACATGTCCTAACCAACTCTTCAAGCGATTAGACATGTGTCTTTTTGAGATTGTTGTTGCTTCACCTTCAAGACCACATTCATCATTTGTTGTAAGTGTGTTTTTTTTAGGGAAATGAGGGTCTTTCTACTATGATCTATCTTCAATTCATCCAAGGGGAGGATGACGCGTGCCCGAGGAAATTTTTGGTTTGTTGGCTTTGAGGTGGTGGGAAAGGTCTATATATACAACTGCAATGCTCTATTAAAGGGTTAAAAAATAATAGAAAAGAAAAGACTGAAAAGCTCCAGGCGTCTTTATTGTTTCTGATTATTATATTAAGACTTACAAACTGTGGCAATTATTTGACCTTTTTGTTTCTTAGATAATACAATTCATTATACAGTGCTATTATATGTACTGAGTAGTTTATTTGAAAAAGTCTTATAATTTCAATAGAAATTTTCTATTTGGGATCATGTCTTGGAATCTTCTTGTTTAGTAAATCTGTATGGAAATTATATTATGTCATTTGGTTAAATTGCTTAGGATTTTCATCTATGTTTCTGTAATTCTTGGATATAGCAGATTGTTCAATAGGCCCTTAAACTGTATCTGAAAGGAAGGTTTCTCATGCCTAAACAATTTATTTTATATCTTTTCCCTTTCCCCATTCCAAACCCCCAATTACAAGAAGATTCATATTCTTTTAAAACAAAAAGGTTACTTAGTTTAGCACAATTGGTCCCCCATTTACTATGTTTCCCATAAGGTTATTTTCCTAGCAATTTTAGGCATCAACATTTCTTTTTCTAGCACACCTGTTGGGACCTATTTGAAATTATCTAAATTTAAAGCGGGTATATGATCCATAGACCTATTATCAGATCCCAAACAGTGAATAACCCTAGCCTATTAGTACCACCACTAGTAATACTACAAGCAAGAGAAAATGTTCTGACCCCTCTACCTGTCCCATTACCTATGGCTAAAAGAAATTATGTAGCTTGGGATGTTGGAAGTCCTCTTATAGCACCAATAGAACTAGCCATGTGGGCTAATATCCTAACCTCTACTCTAAAATATTTACCTAAGTTGACTTGGGAAGACTCAAAAAAGCCATCCAAGCATCTACAATATGTGGTGGACCTGTGCTTGCTACATGATGTCACTGATGAAAATGTAGCACTAAGGCTACTTGTAGCCTCCGTCAAAGGAAAAGCACTAGATTGGTATTATACTTTGGGAGCCAATAGAATTTGTACTTGGTATCAACTCGAATATCCTTTTTATGAGTGATTTTCAAATAATAGAGATCGATCTTCACTATTCAAATAGCTGGTGACTCTTAAGTAGACTTCTCAAGAGGCCATGGCTGACTTCAACACTAGGTTCCATACAACTTGGTAGAGGATTCTGATCACTATTCGCCCACCTCCCCACCTAGAATTCTTGTTCTACCTAAAGTCCAAAACACAAACATTTCTATGATGATTCAGTCCCTTGGTGGGAACACCTTACCGGATACATACAACCTTGCAGTTAAGGCTGAAAATAATTTGAGAGATGTCGGGAAGTTACCACCTTGGCCTACCATGCATGTGTTTGTAGAATTTTCAACTCCCACCCCAGAGATATCTTTGACCATTGCACCTTCTCATCCTTAATCTATGTATACATACCCGAACACACCATAGAGTGTTGCTTCTATTGGTTATTTTTTAATAACCAAACTTAATCTCAACCCTTACCTATGAATATGCTAGAACTCAATTATTAGCAAGGTTGAGGATTGGCCAACACCTAAGTGAAGTACTTAGAACCCCACTTCTTCTCTTTGGGCTCTATGAGACCCAAGAGGGTAATCCTACTCATGCTCATAATATATGTACTTTATCAAAATCATTTCCAATCATAGATGTATTCCTTAGTAAGTGCAAATAAAACAATATCATCAAAGGCTTGGAAGACCTCTCATGAAATTATTATTTATTGCAAGGAATACACTAATACTAAAGGTTGATACAGTGTGATTTATAGTATATTATGAATTCATTCCCATTCTAAATCTCTTTCCAAGTTTATCACTAGATTAGTCAACCATTAGATAAACTAATGAAAAAATAAGTGCCTAATCTAAGGGAATAATGGAGTCATGTTTTCAATCAATTAGTAATACAACTATATTTCAACATCAGTAATCAGAGGACTATTAACATGCTACTTTGTGGCATCCAACTCACTGTATTTTAAAACATTTCTTCCATACCAAATACAACATCCTTTTCCCACAAACTAATGACCTTATTTTATCATTAAATCAACTCATTGAATTGAAGCACAAATAAACCCATTCATTCAGTCTAAATGACAAAAGACAAATGAAACTACAATTAACAATTACATTCATGATTCATAGGAAAAACACACATGAGAGTACATATTTTAGAACTAATATTTTATTTCACTATTGATATTGCTTTGTAAAACTATTTTAAGATCATCATACTATATGACTTATGCCCTTGATTCACTTTTGATATATTCACTAATTTATCTATTTACATTCTTCTACTCTCTGAGAATAGCCTTCACCTAGACCTTTCTTGGAATCAAAATTTTATATGAACTACTTTCTTCAGTCATGAAATCCCCTTTATAAATAGGGGAGCAATAGGCATCTGGCTGAGTTACAATTTCATTTCACTTCATTTCAAAACCTAATTTTAACTGATTCTCAAAAAACTCCCCAAGTGGTTTTATGTAATTATTTAAGAAAAAGTGAAGAGAAAAGACAAAGGACATGCATAGGGTACTATTAGTTGTTGTTTCCATGTCCATGTTGAATAAAAATATTTTATGTCATATTATCCAAAGGACTTCCACATCAACATGGAAGGGTAAAAGACCAAAACCATAGACATATTGATAAGTACACCTCCCATGTAAAGACCATGGTTTCATCAAAAACAAAAATAAGGAGCAGACTCTATTCCAAGTCGTTAACATCAAAGGATGCTTGACCACTACATATTCATGATGAAAATGGAGGAACCATCCCTACATCATTATCATAGCTCTCGTATGGCACTAGAGAGAGTAGATACTAGCCATACCCTGAGTCAGTGTCACCTTCACAATCTGAAGAACTATCAGAGAGCACAATGAGAGAATTATGCTTCCCCAAATAGGCCCTATGAATCTTGTCCTTTCTCCTAGCCTTCTTCATAGGATTAGCCTATTCCTTGCCCATAAAATTCACCAATTCTATGGGAATGGTCCTATTTCTTAAATTGTAAGTACTTTGGACAATTTCTTTCTTCTTGTGACCTCGAGCCCTCCTTGTACCCTTTGAAACCTTAGAGGAATCATGTTTTTCTTACTCATCTATAGAAATATCCTCATAGAACTCAAACACATTAAGCCGACTAGATCTCCTAACAGGATGAATTGACATAACAATCTTTCCCGTCTCTCAAAGCAAAAGATGAAAACTAGCTACTCTAAAATGAGCAAAATTTGATAACCCAAAATCTTCTAAATCAAAGTTGTAGGGAAACACACATTTCAACTTAGGGTGAATTAGCACCCTCACAATTCTTCACTAACCCACACCTCACATTCACTAAGGAATTGAAAGATCATGAAAATGAACAACAAGGAATCTACATTAAATAGACAATTTAGAGCATGTAGAAACTAATGATTTAAGAACTCCTCATGCGATTGAGTTGACAACTTAGTAACTCAACTTTGAATCTAGGGTGTAGATCTTAGAGGATTTAAAACTTAATCCATGTGATCATGAGCATCATTTTTTGGCCTTTAGATACTTGCTCCTAGAAAGCAAAGATAACACCTCAAATGCTACGACATTTTCGCTTTTCTAGCAACAGTCATTACCTATTACTGATGCATCTCATCCTTTATCATCCCCGTCAACAATGTGAGTATCCATGCAATGAAATATCAACCCTTGGATCAATGACCCCTTGATCATGCTCATCTTCCCATCGCACATCGCTAATGTATTTTTTGCACTTTGAATCTCATTAGTGATGGGAGATACAATAAAGATGCTAGGTTAAGACACCTACACCCACATGAGAATACATGATACAAAATAAATCACACATAAGATCTATTCAGATTAATGAAAGAAACTTGAATAGAGAATTCCACCACTCATCGCTCTTTTGGAACTCAAGCCTTGGAATGAATCCATGATGACCAGTGCAAGAAAATAAAAAATCACCAAGCCATCACTCATCACTAATCCTACTTATACATTTGTCAAGCAATTAGCAATGGGAGATCCTTGCGATGACATTAAGTACTAATATCGTCTATTGCTAATGTAGAACTTATCATTTAAAACCTATATGTGATACGTGAAGCTCGGGAGATCCATCATATTACTCATTGCTATTTGAAATTTACCTTTTCAAAACCATTCATGATGAGTGATGTAGAGAATAACATAAGACCAGAGGCCAACACTTATCGCTATTACAAATTTAAAGCTCAAAATCCATTAGCAATAAGAAACAAATCAACAATACAAGGAGAAACAAATAACATTACTCATCGCTCATTGAGATTAGGAGCTCCAAAAGCTATCTATGGGGAGAAATAAAAGGAAATATCATAGATTTCCTATCACCATTTCAAAACCATACACTCCAGAAGCAATTTGTGATACGTGATAAAGAGAGATGGTCAACGAAACTTAAGTGAAAACTTTCAAGCACGTGCTCATAATTTGTTCTAATGAAGGGGACCCTCTAAGATGACATTAAAGAAGGGATCAAATGCTTCTAAGTCATGAAATAAAAAGGATGTAAAGGCCAGAAAGGACCTTTACTTAACCTTATAAAATAAAATAAACTCAGGCCTAGGCATAGGGGACTAGTTACCCTACAACGGTGAATGGCATAAGATGTTTTAATGTGACCAGCAATGGGAAATAGGAAGTCAACAAAAAAATAGAATGTTGGCTTAAACAAATAACCCTTAAGGTATTATAAGGGAGGATTCAAAATATTACAGAACCCTACAATAGTGATGACAAGAAAAACTCAAAGCCCTCAAATACAAATCCAATATTCAAAATGTGACAAAATTTGAGATGGAACACAAAAATTTTGTAGATTCCATCAATGGCTCGAGTTGGGGACATTCCTTTCTCTAGAACAAATCAAGAATCTAGAATCTTAGGTGAAGCAGACCAAGAAAAAAGAACAAAAACAAAGGACAAGGCAAGATAATGAAAACCAAAAAAAATAACATATGTGCAATATTTACATGAGTTATAGGACCAAACTAGTCCTAAAATTGGTGCCTACCTTTTTTAGAAACCCTGTTTCCCACCGTTTGCACAATGCCTAAGATAGAAAAATTATCATGAATATTACACCAAGTGATCATGCTACAATTACTGAATTCAACCACTATAGACATGTGCCTAATCTTGCAATTATCTATCTCATTCACATCCCTCTATGTGTTGTAATCAAGCATTAACTAGAATATATGATTAGTGTAGCACTCCACCTAACTCAACTTATCATTATACTTCACCAAATTCTCATTTCATTGGTGTGGGAAATGAAATACTCATAGTTCATTTGACTGATATCATATTCACTAGGACAAACATCACACCCACTTTGTGCAGTAAACAAGAAGCATTGATATACAGGTTCCATTTCAAGCTGGTGTTCATATTCCTTAGAACAATATAACTCAAATATCCTTCCCAGTTCATCATTTTCTTGAAAAATTAACTTCTCACAATCTAGGTCACATTCACTTTTACTTAAACCAAAATCCTTCTTATATAAGGCATCATTTATATCATTCTAGACATCAAAAGTATTTTTTGTTTTAGGATTAATACCATAATTTGATTTTTCCTTCCAGCCATCATCTTTCAACTAGAAACTTTTTTTTTCAAAAGATGGATCAACTAACTTAGAATTGATATGATAAAAAGTAGGATTTTCAAATGATAGGTCTACTGATTCATGATAGAAATTTGAACATAGCTTATGTTCTTCTATGTAGACTTTTTCATTTCCTTCCTCAACAAAGCTTTGGTCAGGAACAACCATGTCTATCTATGTCACAAGATCTACATATCCTACTTTGGCTTTATGTAAAAATTCAGAAACCAAACCATGGTGACTATCAATATCAATCCCATCATTAAAATTAGGCTCCAAAGTCTGAATATAGACATTCTTGTCTTCACATTTAACACTAATTAGATCATCAAGATGTTATGATTTTGAAGCAGTTAGAGTACTTTGCAAGAGTCTATCACATGCAATATGTTTATCTATTGGTAAAGGAAAACTTTCATGATAACTAGCACAATCCAATTCCCTAAGTGATAAAGGTGCCTTCAAGTTTTCCTTACACAAAGGTTTCTATTCCTTATGAGAGTAGTTAAAATTTTCACCTTCATTAACTTGGTTCTTTCAAAAATACATCAATATTATTTGCAAGTATGAAAATATCACCATTTGTATTGTTGTGCATACATTAACCGTTAGACACATCCTTATCCAATCCTTGAGTAACCTCTTGGTCTTTGTTACTAAGGTTAGCATTCTTGTTATTTTGAAACCTCACTATTTGTTCATAGTCATGCTTTGCTTCCTCAATTATTTGATCAAAATATTGAGGCTTCAATTCCTTAGGCAGGTTATTGATCCTTGGCTCATAGATGTCACAAAATAAGTCAATGCAAACTAAATCCTCAAGTCGTAACCTTTTAAGGATTTCTAACAAGGAATCCAAAAACCTTGCTATTAACTCATATGGTGGTTCCTCTTTATACCTCTTCATGCTAGACAATCTTAGAATAACAATTCTTGATCATTATTATTCAAACACTGTTGAAAGTTGTCCCGACTTTTCTCAAGATCAATATATTGTGAGAATGAACAAAATGAGACATCAAAAATGCCATCACACTTATCATCATTTTAATGTGTATCTAGAGAAAGAACACTTGCAGCCATATACCCCTTCATCATTGAGTATTTAATATTATTTTCAATGTCCATGGCAATATAATATGCTTGCTGCAATGTGCATCTCTTATCAAAGAATTCATCTTATTTTGGAAAGAACCTATATATGTAATTAAAAAATTTTCATCACTAGGTCTCAAATACTCAAGAATATCATTTACTCCTTTCATGATTCTAAGATTAAAAGAAGGAACTAACTCTTCTTCATCTCGTTGGTTTTCCATAAATCTTCTTCTTATCTCATTTGGAATAATATTTTCACCAAGTTGTTCTATAAATGTTATCATAAAAGAATCCCATAAAACTATAAAAAATTTGGGTAAATGTGAGTACTAGTCTCAGGAATCCTCTTTGAATGACTAAGTGAACAACTTCATGATAACATCCTCATGATTTATTTCAAAATCACCCATTAGATCTATGAATACATTTAAGTGTTTGGAAGCTAACTCAGATTATTTCCCTATAAATTTTGGTAAATGTTTCCGAATATCATGAGGAATCTTGTTAGGAAAACCCCTAATACCTCAAAAAATTATAGACTTATATCTCTCAATAGAACACTTTCTTTGAGGGTGTTTTAGGAATTGCATGCTTGACATGCTTGTAGCTGATGTTTTACCAAGAAATACAAAGGAATGGTACATTTCTCTTGTATCTTTATTAATTATTCAAGTATTAAATTTATGGTAAATGAGAAACTAACTCTTCTTGATTATAAAGACACCCAACTCAAATGTACCTTATGCCTTAACACCTTGAAAAAGGAAAATTACAAAAACAAGCATACTTCTTCCATTCCATTTAGATATTACAAATTTCAAGTTAGATGTATGCAAAGTTACCATCACTATTCCCTTCCTTAGTGCTTTAACTCAATTAATTAGGAATAAATTATTTCTTCCATATCTCTAAAATAACTTTTATACAAAATTATTTCCTCTTTCAACTTGAAATAGGGGAAAATATCTGGATATATTTGCAAATATTTTGAACTTTATCAAGTTATTTGCATAGATTCACCACCTCATTTTTAGATGACTATACTTCAACCATATGAAGTTTCTTTCACCAATTGATTTTACTTTATGCTTCTTCTTCCTCAAAAAAATTTCACTGGTACAGAGTTCTTTGGAGTTGCCACCCTCTTTTAGTGAGAAATTTCATATTAAGAACCTTTATGACTCTATCAAGGAAAAATGATCTACTATAGATAGATTCTCAAGTAGTTCCCCAATAGAGTTTCCATTTCTATTGGTTATTTTTAAGAACCAAACTTAATCCCATCCCTTACATATGAATCTTCTAGAACTCAATTATTAGCAAGGTTGAGGATTGGACAACACCTAAGTGAAGTACTTAGAACCCCACTTCTTCCCTTTAGGCTCTGTGAGACCCAGGAGGGTAATCCTAATCATGCTCATAGTATCCCTACTTGATCAAGATCATTTATAGTAACATGTGTATTCTTTAGGAAGCACAAATAAAAAAATATCATCAAAGGCTTGGAAAAACTCTCACAAAGTTGTTATTTATTGCAAGGAATGTGCTAATACTAAAGGTTGATATGATGTGATTTATAGTATATTATGAATTCATTCCCATTCTAAGTCTCTGGCCAGGTTCATCACTAGCTCAGACAACCACAAGATAACCTAATGGAAAAACCAAAGCCTAATCTAAGGGAATAATCGAGTCATATTTGCAATCAATCAGTAATACAACTATATTTTAACATCAATAATTAGGGGACTATTAACATGCTAGTTTGTGGCATCCAACTCATTATGTATTAAAATATTGCTTCCTTACCAAATCCCACATCCTTTTCCCTAAATCTAGTGACCTTATTTTAGCATTAAATCAATTCATTGCATTGAAGCACACATAAACACATTCATTCAATGCAAATGATAGAAGACAAATGAAATTATACAATTAATAATTTAATTCATGATTCATAGGAGAAACACACAAGAGAGTACACATTTTAGAACTAATATTTTCTTTCACTATTGATATTTATTTTTAAAACTATTTTAAGATCATCATATAGTATGACATATGCCCTCAACTAGCTTCTGATATATTCACTAGTTTATCTATTTATATTCTTCTTCTCCTTGAGCATAGCCTTCACCTAGACCTTTTGTAGGCTCAAAAATTTCTCTAAAATGCTTTTTTCAGCCATGAAATCCCCTTTATAAATAGGGGAGCAACAAGCATCCAACTGAGTTACAATTTCATTTCACTTCATTTCAAAACCTAATTTCAACCAATTCTCAAAAAACTCCCTAGCTAGTTTTATGTAATCATTTGAAAATAGGGGAAGACAAAAGATAGAGCACATGCACAGGGTACCATTAGTCATTGCTGCCACATCCACATTGAACCAAAATATTTTGTATCATATTAGTTGGAGGAATTTCAAAACCACAGACATATTGATAAGAACACCTCCCATGCAAAGACCATGGTTTCATCAAAATAAAAACAAGAAGACTCTATTCAAATTCATCAGCATTAGAGGATGCCCAACCACTCCTTGTTCATGACAAAATCGGAGGAACCATCACTACATCATTATCAGAGCTCTTGTATGGCACTAGAGAGAGAAGATATTGGTCGTACCCCAAGTCACTGTTACCTCCAACATCTGAAGGACTATCAGAGAGCACAATGGGAGAATTATGCTTCCCTAGGTATGCCCTATGAATCTTGCCCTTTCTCCTAGCCTTCTTTGCAGGCTTAGCCTATTCCTTACTCTTAAACTTGAACAATTCTTTGGGAATGCTCTTGTTTCTTAAATTGTAAGTACTCTAGACAATTTCTTTATTCTTGTGACCTCGAGCCCTCCTCTTACCCTTTGAAACCTTAGAGGTTTTCTGGTTTTCTTGCTTAGCTACAGACATATCCTCATATCACTCAAACACATTAAGCCTACTAGAAATCCTAATAGGCTCAATTGGCATACCAGTCTTTCCCATCTCTCAGAACAAAAGATGAAAGCTAGCTAGTATAAAATGAGTAGAATTTGATATCACAAAATCCTCTTAATCAAAGCTATAGGGAGACACACCTTTTAACTTAGGGTGAATTAGAACCCTCATACTTCTTCACTAACCCACACCTCACATTCACTACAGACTTGAACGATCGTTAAAACAAACAACAAGCAATCTGCATTAAATAGAAAATTTGGAGCATGCATAAATTAATGATTTAGAACTCCTCACACGAGTGAGTTGATAACTTAGCAACTCAGCTTTGAATATGGGTCATTAATCTTAGAGGATTTAAAGCTTTATCCATGGTGATCATGAGAATCATTTTTTTGCCTTTAGCAACTTGCTCCTAGAAAGAAGTGATGCCATATCAAATGGTGCCATGTTTTCCCTTTTCTAGTAGTATCCATTACCTATCACTGATGCATCTCATCCTTTATCAGCCCCATCAGTGATGCAAGTATCCATGCAATGGAATATCAACCGTTGGATCAATGGACCATCCTCGATCACTCCCATCTTCCCATCACACATCAGTAATGTTTTTTCGCACTTTGAATCTCATTAGAGATGGGAGATATAGCAAAGAGGCCAGGTTAAGATATGTACACTTTCATGAGAATCAATGATACAAAATACATCACACATAAGATATATGAAAGAAACTCGAACAAAGAATTCCATCACTCATCGATCTTTTGGAACTTAAGCCTTGGAATGAATCCACGATGAGCGATGCAAGAAAATACAAAAGCACCAAGCCATCTCTCATTGCTAATCCTCCTCATAAATTTTTAAAGAAATTAGTGATACGAGGTCCCCAGGATGACTTTGAGTACTCGTATCACGTATTGCTAGTGTAGAACTTATCATTTAAAACATATCTACAATACATGAAGCTTAGGAGATCCATCATATCGCTCATCTCTATTTGAAATTTACCTTTTTCAAAACCATTCACATTGATCAATGTAGAGAAGAACATAATACCAGAGGCCATTGCTTATCACTATTACAAATTTAAAGGTCAAAATCTATTAGTGATAAGTGATAAGTCAATGATACAGAGAGAAACAAAGAGAATCACTCAGCAATCATTGAGATCAGGAGCTCCAAAAGCTATTTATGATGAGCAATAAAAGGAAATACTTCTCATTGACTATCACCATTTCAAAAACATACACTCCAGAAGAAATTCGCGATACGTGATAAAGAGAGATGGCCGATGGAACTTAAGTGAAAAATTTCAAGCACGTGCTCATATGATGTTTTAATCTTATCAGCAAAGGGAAATAGGAAGTCAATAATGAAATAGAATGTTGGCTTAAACAAAGAACCTTGAAAGTATTATAAGGGAGGATTCAAAATATTATAGAACCCTAAAATAGTGATTACAAGTAAAACTTAAAGCCCTGAGATACCAACCCAATATTCAAAATGTAACAAGATTTGAGATGGAACACCAAAATTTTGCAAGTTCCATCAACTTCTACATATAACTCTTCAAGGGATGAGATGAGCGATGCCAAATAGTTTTTGTGAGGTATCTCAAATGAAATAACTACCATCAAGTGAAATCAGTCCATGCCCTAGAAGCCAACTTATGAAAATTACCAAGGTGGAAGACCTCCTTACCAAAAAAACTAGTACCAAGGAGGTACATCCAAAAATTCATAGACTTAACCAAACCATCAAATTGTGCTAGTACCTAATCCCCTACAAAATGTCCCACCGAGTTCAAATAGAGAGTTGGTAGTGGGGAAAAATAATATCGTGGATGATATCAACCCCTGGTGTTTCCCTTGCAACGAAGCATATATGCCCCAAAATTGTCTGCATATAAATTTATATAAAAAGGTGGCAAAATAGTGTAGCTAGGGTGTCATGTCAGATTCAAGGGGTTATGCACATATCTCTTTGCAAATGGAAAATTTGATGCTTACCACTCAAATGAAAGGGATGTCCTTGGAGCAAGAAACTGACATAGCTCTTAATAATATGCTCTTCTCATGGATGGAAGAAGAAGAGGTAGCCCTTATGAATTATGTTTCCACAACAAAGGCCCCTCAAGTCCAATTAGACTACAAAACTTGCTCAAAAAGGAGATTCATAGGTGAACCAGTCATTCAATAGCCTAGATGTTTTCCCAACCAAGCTCATAATTCTTTCATAGTTGTTTTGCAACTATAGTTGCGCAAGGAAATTGTTATAACAAGGCCTAAAGAGCATAATTCTTTGACTCCACCACCTTTCAATGTGGTGGAATAGTTGAAGAAATCCTCTTCTTATGTATCCCTTTGGGATATCTTACCTATTCCGAAGTAGAAGTCACTATTGCAAAAAGCTCTATGGGAGGGTATAAGCACAAAACCAGTGGAGAAACCATCCAAGGAAAAGATCGTTGATCCATCATCTTAGGCCAAAGTATTTACAAATAATCTAGATGATTCCTTATCAAAAGGTAAGGATAGGCCGAAACCAAATCCCTTTTTCTTAACTCTTATTGTGGGCAAAAATTTCTTCATAATTCTATGATTGACTCTGGTGCTAGCACTAAGGTCATGCTCAAGAAAATAGCTAAAGCCTTAGGACTTAGGTATGAACCTTTGAACAAAGAGGTTATGCAATTGGATGGAAATAACGTTGATACTGTAGGTGTCATTAAGGACCTTCCACTAACTTTATTTTCCTTCCCTAGCATCACAGTTAAACATGATATTGTGATCATTGATGTCCCTCCCATGTTCGGTCTTTTCTTATCCCAATAATTTACTACCAAGCTAGGTGGGTACCTTTCCTTAGATTGGTCACACTTAATTATTAGAACTAATCATGGGGCCAAAATTAAGTTGTTGTCTGAACCATTGCATTCAGAACATGTAGCAGATGAAGCAATGATAAATGTTGAGGCTAACCATACCTCTATCACCAAAGAGGAAACATATTGCATTGAGTTACTTGAGGGTGAGAAGGTAACCAAAGATTGTACTGATGATGAATAATTCCTCTTGAGTAAATATTTTTACACTAATCCTTTTGGGAATTATCATGTAATCAGAATGGAGACTTATACGATCTATAATGAGGATCAAGTTATTTTGAACGTTGTGAAGGATCCCTAATGTAATCATGCCTTAGGGTTGTGGATGTTGCACTTTGATGGAGAAAGGTGCAAAGTTGGTGTAGGTTTTGGGATATGTTTGATATCTCCATCCAATCAAGAGAATCTTATGTATTTTTTATTTAAATTCACCTATTCAAATAGTGAAGCTGAATATGAAGGCCTTGTGCAAGATTTAAGCCTTCTAGAGTGGATGGGTGTAAAAAAAATAATTGTGTTCAAAGATTTTGATCTGATAGTTAATCAAGTCTGAGGTAGCACCATGGAAAATAATGTCAACATGTGATCTTATAGACATAGGGTTTGGGACCTCATTGAAGGTTTTGAAGCTTTCAATATTCAGGTGGTGCCTAGAGAGTAGAATTCATCTACAAATCACATGGTAATAGGATCCCAATTTGACCTTGCTTCAAATTTTATTGAGAACATACACTCTGTGCGAGTGATTTTCTAACACTCAATCCTTGAAATGACCAAAGTTGGCAAGTGTTCAAAATCGATGCTCACATCACCTTGACAATCTAGCATTCATGAGAGTTTGTCAATCAAATCCAACCAAAAAATGAAGAACTATATGAATGGAAAATTATTCAACTAAGCTCCAACAAGCTTTTGAAAGTCCTAGTCACTCTCAAAAACCTATTTGATTGTGATGATGTAAGAAATGACAAGAGGAAGTTTGTAGCAGACAAAAGCGATTATGTCGACCTTCAGAACGGAGATGGAAGAAAACTAAAGGTCGGGAAGGAAGTTCCACAACATGATAAGGGCAAGCTTATGCATTTTTGTGAAAAGTATAAAGGATTAGTGGCTTGGCCATATGATGACCTCAAGGGATATAATCCCAAAATTATTCAGCATACTATAGAGCTGATAGAAGCTGCAAAGCCTATCCACTAGAAGAAAAGTCCAGTGAACCCAAAGATTGAGTCGCTTATGGCACAAGAACTAAGGAATTTGATCCAATCCCAGATCATTTTTTGACCAAGCACAACACATGGGTGTCTAACCTGGTTCCAGTTCTAAAAAAGAATGGAGACATCTGCCTTTGTGTTGACTTCTAGGACCTAAATAAGGCGTCATTAAAAGACCATTACCCAATTCCTTCCATGGAATCACTCTTACAAATTGTTGTTGGCTCAAAGATTTTTTCTCTACTAGATGGTTTCTCTGGTTATAGTAAAATCTGAGTCAAAGAGGAGGAGTGACACAAAACAATGTTCACTACTAAATAGGGAATGTTCACCTATTCAAAAATTCCTTTCGACCTCCCAAATGTTCGAGCTACATTTCAATGAGCAATGGATATTACCTTCAAAGAATTGATCAATACAATCATATTGATCTACTTGGATGATCTTATCGTGTTCTCTAATCCAAAGGATGATCATTTTGATCATCTTGAAATGGGTTTTCAAAAATGGCAGGAGTTCGGGGTATCTTTGAATCCAAAAAAATGCATCTTTGAAGTGCCTCAAGGAAAATTATTGGGGCATGTAGTGTCCAAGGATGGTATTGCTATTGATTCAGAACAGGTGAACATGATCAAGGAACTATCCCTTTTAGTGAATAAAAAGGGAGTTCAATCCTTCTTGGGGAAGGTAAATTTTTTAATAAAATTCATTTCAGATTTTGCAGGATTAATTAGGTCAATCACCTTGATGCTCAAGAAGGATTAGTTATCCAAATAGACAAAAGAGGTCAGGGAAGCCTTTGAGAAAGTTAGATAGGCTGTATTTTCAGCCCTTGTGCTGGAAAACCCAAAATTATCAAAGGATTTCATAATGTATGTGTTGATTAGTCGATCTAGCATCACTACTATTCTAACTCAAAAGGATGATGGAAGAAAAGGAGAACATCCGATAACTTTCCACTCCTGGACCTTAAAGGATTATGAGACAAAAACCAATTTCATCAAAAGATGGGAATTTTCCATCATCAAAGGCCTTAAAAAGTTCTGACACCTTATATCTTGTAGCAAGGTGGTTGTATTTATAGCACATTCCAATGTGCGTGAGTACATAATGGAAGGAGAAATCATAGAAAAAGGGCCAACTAGATAACAAAGATCCTAGAGTATGGCATTGACATCAGACCCACAAAAGCATGTGAGGAAGAGGGTTATGCGAATATTTGGAGCAAGATAGAAAAGTATTGATGGAAGAGGAACAACTCGAACTAATTTTCTAAATGAAATTGAGTTTGAAGGTTTTTGGGTAGTAGATAGAATGAGATTCATGCAAATTGGGAAATATCTGATGAATCTCCCTTCTCAGAAGAGGAGATTTTATAGATTGTAGAACAATGGTTATGTGTTGATTGAAGGAGTTCTCTTCAAAATGAACTTCAATGGTATTCTTCTATGGTATGTGAACCGAGAACAGTAACAAAAAATTCTAAATCAATTCCATAGAAGTCAAGTAGGTGGACATTTCTCTGCAAAAACCACCACCATTAAAATCATGTGCTTGGGATATTTTTGTCCCACACTATTCAATAACTCATATGCTTTAGTCAAATCCGGAAAAGAGTGTCAATTCTTCATAGGAAGAAGAAAAAATTTGGCCATGCCGCTAAACCTAATAGTGGTTGAAGAGTCCTTTGCACAATGGGGCATATATTTTATAGGAATGATAAATCCCATTTCTAGCACCAGACATAAATGGATTCTCACAGCCATAGATTATTTTACAAGATGGACCGAGGCCATACCTTTGAAGAATTAAACTAAGGAGAAGATTTTAAACTTCCTAGAAGATCTAGTAATGAGGTTCGGCCCGCCCAAGACCATCATCTTTGATAATGCAAAATCCTTCGTGGGTTTGAAGGTATGTCAATTTGCACTCAAACATGGAATATTCTTAAAAACCTCTTCAAATTATTACCCACATGGGAATGATTTAGTTGAGTAAACTAATAAAAAATAATTATAAGTCATCAAAAGGATTGGGTCAGAACACCAGAGAGAATGGCATTTGAATATCAAAGCAACGCTATGGGCAGACAACATAACCCCCAGGCAAGTCTTAAAGATTTCGCCATACAAGCTGGTATATGGGAAGGAAGCACTACTACCTATCCCTATGGAGATTCTCGGGCTATAGTTGCTAAAATCTCTAGAGGTAGAACAAAAGAAAGCCATGTAGGTTCAGTTAGCTGACCTATTAGAAGTCTAAGAAAAAAGGGAAAATTCCCTAATGGCCATGTGCAACAGTTAACATGTGATTAAGAAATTGGTCAACAAGAGGAACTTTGACCATGGTCTTAAGTGTGAAGATTTGGTACTCAAATTAGATGAGAGAGCAGAAAAACTAGGCCAACATGGTAAGTTTGATAGTCTATGGGTTATCCCACAATACTGGTTTACAATTGTTGGGGAAACTGGACACTGAACTAATTTTTTTAAACTAAATCTTCACTTTAGGGCTCCTATAACAGCTAAACAGTGAGGAATTTGAAGATGATGCAAACTAGTGATTTGTGACATTTTGTTTATAGATTCTAAATATATTTTTTCAAAAAAAATTGAATCAGATTGTACTTCTTTTTCCATCTCCTTCGAAAACTAGCCTTTTTAAAAAAACAACATTTTTAAGGAGTGACACTCACCATATACAACATAACATTTTTTTTATGAAGGATAAACTTCTAATTTTTTCAAATTTATATTTTTAACTACGATATCTAACCAGTTCATTTTGTTTCATAGCTTTTTATTAAATTATTTTTCCTTAATCAAGTTTCGATGTCAAACCAATTACAATTATGACATAGGCGGACCGTATACAACATAATTTATTTTGTATGTATTGAAATTCAAATTTTTTTAATGGATCAAGGACATCAATACCCAACCTGAACATATTTGTCAAAATTTTATTTTGATAATCTTCTATTTTTCCACATGTGTAGAAGAGAGAGCTTGATTTTTGGTGAAAACCTATGTTTAATAAAACTAAAAAAATGCATTCATAATAAAAGCAAAACATATAAAAATTATATTCATTGGATAGCTCATTCCAAGGACTACCATAACTTAGTTGGATTTGTGAGTCTCCTCTATTTTCATCCTCAACCTGAGCATCGAAGGGAAAAAATATGGAGCTTTTTTTGTGCCAGAGGATGGGAAGGTAGGAAAAGGGGGGTTCGAGCGAACCCCCTTTCCACAATGGGAATCCCACATTTAAAGGGGTTAGCTCAAACCTAGAGTGAGTTCAAACCCCCAAAAGCAAAAAAAAATTCAATGGGGTCATTATTTGGAAGTTTTCCTTCCTCGCTCGAATTGTAAACCACTTTTGTGGGTTCACCCCTATGGGAAGTACCCTTCCACATCATCGAGTGTAAGAAACACAATGCATTCGAAATAGAATATATGGAGAAAGAAGCATTGGGAATTACTATCAACGGAATTCACTTAAAATTACTCAATTAGATTTATTAACCATTTGACATGTGTAAATATGTGAATATGTAATTATTCCTTTTTTATGTCTTGTTCGACCAAGATTTTAAATGTTACCCATGAATAGCATAAGGAAAGAGAAAGCAATGGAAACAAAAGCTTAACAAAAATCTATATATTAATTATTTATGGTATCATGTACTCCAAAATTTACAATCAAAAATGGATTTTGAGCAAGGCTTTTCAAGTATATATTATAAAATTTTAAGATATATATACAAAAATGAAGGAAGAAAGGATTCATTCATTCAAGAGGAACTTCATCATCAAAAACATTAGGATGAGTGTCAACAACAATGATAAGAGGTGGTGGGTACACTAGGTTCTTGAAGTCAGTATACCACCTCATGTCATAGAAGAGCTCTGCGTTTTAGCACCTCATCAAGAAGTAAATTGCATGAGACACCCTCTAGCAGTGTTCATCAATACTCATCTTGTGGAATCCACTTAGGAATGGTACCCATGGAACCATTGCATCCTCCTCAATGTGTCGATGAATTTCACTAGCTGTTGGAAGCCCAAGGACATACACCGCATTTATCATAGCTTCCCAAAGGTCACCGAGATAACATTTGGGAAAATCTGCCTTGGTAAGCTGTAGTATCATCCCCTTTGGGAAATTAGAGCAGAAATCAATGTTAACTTTGTACTTATCTTCATATTCTAGAAAATCTCTACCCAACACCCACTTTATTGTGATAATGGCTAGAGAATGTTTATTACTTGTCATTCATTTTAAACACCTACTAGAGATCTCTCTTAAGAAAGCAACCTAAGACCTATTGCTCATAAGCCTAATTGGAGTATCCATTGCCTCTATCAAAAACCCAATTACCAAGTATGAATGATGTTGTTATCACTAGGTCTATTTATAAAGGTAGTTGGGTAGAATGCATGTGATAAACATGATGATTGATCGAGTTGTAAACTCAAAAAACCTACCAGTGTTGCAAGCTTAGATTTCTCTATAGGTTGTATTTGTTGTGTATAATAAGCATTAGGTTGATTGAGATTATTCAAAATTCCCACCCAAAGGACTGTTGCGTGCAAATTAAGGTGAGATAATTAATCGACTAAAACTTGCGACAAGTGCAAGTGGTAATCTGCACGATCAAGAGCCAAGTGTCAAGCTATAAACATTTCTCAACCTCCAAGGATCATTTCAAGTTTCTTCATGTAATTATTACATGTTTTAGCTGAATTATCTAGCTAAGGGTGTTAAGTGCAAAAGTGTGCAGAAATTTTCATGTCTCTTTTTATTCCTCGCTCAATTTCCCAAGGGATGTCGCCATAGGACATAGTGGCTAAATCATCATTATTAATTTATCTTTTGAATAGATGGGAACTCATTTAATATGAATGAATGAGTTGGTGATTGCATGCCAAATTGATTACAAAAGGAAATGCTTGTTTCTAACTTTGGTTTTGGTGGAACTGCTAAAATTTTCATGGTCACCCATCGAGATTTTAATTTTGTGTTGACCGATTATATCTGGTCATAGGTCACCTTATAGTCATTTTGTGGTCTCGAGCATCATTTTTTTACTGGCCCCAACATTAGTTTTCCTGTCGTGGCTAGGAGGTCCCCTTTTAAAACAACTTTCAGTCCACATGCCTTAAAAATAATTAAGTCAATCCCCGAGCAGTCTATCACCCATCACACATTTCATTCAACCTGTCCATGTATAACCTATGATGAGAAATGTTACATTATTTTCACTATTTTGGCTTCATCACCCCTTGCATGTTCTCTTTCCACTGCTAAGAGATAGCACCTATTGAGCAATGCATGCAAGCATTTAACCCATCACTATCCCTTTAACTATTGCTAGTTGTTTTGTACAAGCTATGGGTGAACTCACGACTGTTGATGTGTGAGTTACTTCCCATCATGTGGAACTAAAGCCTCACCGGTTTAGATCCAATAAGTGAAGGACAACGAGAAAAAGTGATTCCTTTGATTTTATTAACACGTTAGGTCCATCGCCTATCATGGGTTGCTTTATCACTACCAAGACATAACCCCCAACGAGCGATGCAGTCAAATCTATAACCCATCATTGGAATTTCTTCTATTGCCAGTTATCTCTTGTCTTCCAAAAGAGGACCCACGACTGTTGATGGGTGGAGTTTCTCCCCATCACATGGGCTTGGCACATCATGGGTTGGGTTTTCCTATTGGAAAGTGAACAAGCAACGAGTGATGTGGTTTGGGATTTCCTACTATCATCTTCCCATTATCAAGATCGATGGTGTGCAAGTTGATCATGATGGGATTTTCATACTAGGGAACATGTGGTAGTTTTAAAGCATCACATCATTGTCTCTAAGTACGAACAAGAAAGCAAGTGGAAATCCTTAATGGGCCTCATTGATCAAGATCGATGGCATGGATTCAACATGTACAAAATGATTTTCCTACTAGCTCGAGGGAACCAGGTTGGCCATTTAATGCAGCTCGCTTCTATTTCCTCTATTTAATGAGTATTTCTTGTTGTTTATGTGATCATCCACAGTTATCAAAGCACTAAAATAATTTTTGAGAGTTCTAGAGAAGCATGCATTCTAATTATCTATAGCTCAATTGTACTCTACATTTTCATGTATGGATTATTCGATTTTTTCATTTCTCTGAGTGGGGATTCTCTAGAATTTAGGCTGGTGTTGCTTCCAACAAGATTGGTTGTGGTTGGTATTTTTCCTCTAAGAAAGTGAGTGAACCAAGTACTCCTGCTACACCAATTCAAAGGTCTAGAAGGTTGAATATTCAAGAGCCATTGGCATATTTTTATGAGGATAAAACCCTTCTAGAAGAGGTATCAACCTTCCCAAAAGGAAGGAGTGTATGTAGGAAGAGAAAGAATATTGTTGTCAAGATTACTTACAGTCTCATAAATAGGACCATTTCAAAAGAATTGGTCAAATTTAGAGGGAAAGTGCTTGAATCTATGAAAGAATCGAAGAAGTTGAGTAAGGGTCCAGGGGTCTATTTAGGGAAACCGTCTATGCCTCTAGTGATTTATGATAGTTCTTCAAGTGAGGAAGGACGAGTCAGACTTTTTCCTAGCTATTTCCCTATTCCTCTTGTGCCTTATGATGACTCAGATGATGAGGTAATTATTGCAACTCCTATTTTTGTTAAGAAGCCCAGTGGGGATGTCTACTTAGCTACTGATAAGGTGGGGTAACGTTCATTTTCTCTTGTTATGTGGTGTTTTTCTTTTGGGTTTTGTGATGACTTAGCTCTCCTCTCATTCGTTCATTGGTTTGTGTCACTATTAATGATGGAATTTTTTGCCCAATGTTGGATAACATACTAATTTTGGTGATGCTTCCTTTCGGAAGGCCCATGTGTGCTTCTCCGACTAATCACTTGGTGTCCTTTTTCCCTTTTTGTTTTCTCATGGTAAAATAATGATTTAATGTAACGGCTCGGGAACCGACCAAAATGAAATGAAATTAATTTTTAAAATTATTATGAAATGTAACTATAATGAGCTTGATGCTTGTTTATCTCTTGTGCTATAAAAGAGATTTCAAGGCTCATCACAGAGGTCAAAATTTTGAGTGCAAAATGGTTTAGGTAGGATGCAAGTACAATGAACAAATATAATGCAGAATGTCTGATGAATCTTCTAGTTAATTGTCTTGGGTGTGAGTTTTGTATGTAATAGTATTAAATATGTTTACACAAATTACTGATATCGAAAAAAATCTACAAAAATTAAAGCATGTACTCTCCTATGTGTAGTTGTCATAGATTATGAATGAAAACATCAAGTATATTTTTGTTTATCTTCAATGGTTTAATTGAATGTATGACTCTATTCTATGTTTTAACTCGCACAATTAATTAAATACTTGAAGAGGGTTGTGTTAGAGTAATTGGGTATTTACTTTATTAATTAAACAATATTTGTTTAATTACTTAAAGTTCCTTTTTACCTCTTTTCACTTAAGCTAACATTAGGTACATAATAATTAATTACTTTATTAATTATTATTGTGCAAGCCTAGGGTTTTGCTTTTTAGGGTTTTCATCTATATGTAGTTGAAAACTATCTTTTGTATAATTAATTCATTTTACATTTTCAGGTGAATACATTGCTCCACATTATTGAACATTTCATTTGTTGCTTCTCTTTGCTTCTCCTTGTAACAGGTTATTTGCTTGCAAAGATCTTTTGGGCTTTTGTGGTGTTGTATCTTCTCAACTCCAACATGGTATTAGAGCTTCAGATTTGCAACTGCTTGTTCTTGTTTTGAAGATTTTTGGAGCTACAAGGGTTTGTTGCAAGCCATTTTTTATTGGAGTCATCATCATTTTTGCTTCAAAAATCCAGTTTTCACTCATTTGCAGGAAAATCGATTTCTGAATTTTGTAGCCATCGTCAAAATCTGAACTGAGTATCTTTTAGATTTTGCATATCATGCACAGATCTGGAGAAAATCACTATTGAAAATATGGTGCACGTCATTTTTCTCTTGGCTGAAAGTAGTAAAAAAATATTTTCTCATATTCTGCTTGTTGGATCAAGAAACGATTTCTGGGTTTTGTTTTTAGCATCAAAATATTTCTGGGTTTTTATTTTTGTTGACAAACAATTAGTAGATTTTCCAGAAATCAAGTTAGAAATAAAAAAAATTTGTTAGAAAATTCGTTTCCTGCAAGCTAAATTCAGTTTTTGAAGAATTCATAACTTTTGGCTACGGTGTTCGTTTTGCTCAAACGAATAGGCATTAGAAAGGTGTTAGAGTGCTCTTTCCAGATCTATAGTCTATTTTATCAGAATATTTACCATGTATTTTTTATTCAGCTTTGTGTGTTTTTACACTTTGCTCAATTACTTGGTCATTCTGGCTCCTTCATGGGTTTTGTTTGCATGGAATGGGTTATATTAATTTGATCTAAATGCTGTAAGGTCAGATTTCTTAGTTTTTTTTCTTATTTGAAGAGTTATCATGGGTTTTTCTACTCACCCTTCAGTTGTAATACTAGAACGGGGTAATTATGAATCATGGGCAAAGGGTATACTTACACATTGTAGGTGGCTTAATATTTTATCTTATTTGTATGATCTTATACCTAAACCAACAACTTTAGAGGGCAGATTAGCATGAGATATTATTAGAAATCACATTGTAGGAGTTATATTTTCTAGTGTTGATCATGACACTGTGTTGGTTATATCGGACATTGATTATCCTCACCCACTTTGGACACGTCTTTGGGAGATCTATAAAGACCCTATTCTATCTCCATTCCTAGAGGATCCTACTTCAGATTGTCTCATACCCATTGCTTGGAGAGAGAATACACCATTTGATCATGATACTTTAGAGGAGCTTAAGTATTTAGACACTCTTACATGTTCCGATGGATCAGAGGTTTGTCTCACAGTTCCTACTCTTCAGACTGAGACTTCATCAGCATCTCTTGTTGTTCTTGATTCAGTGCAGTAGGGAATCATACATCTTCCAGACATAGCTACTTTGGACTCTTATCTTGCAGACATATCTTTCTTGTTTGTGGAGTCCTATATTGCAGATTTGGAGGATTATTTTGAGGACATTCATCTCCTCTACCTTGATAGTCAGGTTATCACTGTTTGCCCACCATTATCCATGCATTCAGAGGTTGCATTTTAGTATTCTCCACATCAGTTTGGATTTGGCATTATTTTGTTTCAGTTCAGATAGTGAGACTCTTCAACATCCTATCATGGCACACATCTTGAGACAGATTGGTTCATCATTCTTCACGGGGTTTCTTCAATACAGGTCCATGGATTCATTTCTTCCCAAGGGGAGAAATATCATTTGCCGCTTCAGGATCTCCTTTTGGATTCTACATCAGGCATCTACCATTGTGATAGGAGTTTCTTCATTGTGGGGGGGCCTTCTTCTCTCTTTCTATCTCTCCTATGGAGACCATTGTACATGTACTTATATGATAGAAGTTCTCTATGGGGGGTATCATGTTATCCACCTCCTATGCTTCTTTCATTAGTGCATTGCATTCCTTCCTTGCATTCTATTTTGGGGAGGAGTTTTGTTCCCACTGGATTTTCTCCTTTACCCCATTTCATTTAGTTTGCATTGATTTTTTACATGGATACCTGATCTGACCTTGTTGTCGAGACCCATTGCTTTTGCTTTCAATAGCTTCTTCTAGGTTTTAGCTTCTCCCTAAGTCTAGCTTAAGGGGGTGTGTTAGAGTAATTGGGTATTTACTTTATTAATTAAACAATATTTGTTTAATTACTTAAAGTTCCCTTTTACCTCTTATCACTTAAGCTAACATTAATTACATAATAATTAATTACTTTATTAATTATTATTGTGCAAGCCTAGGGTTTTGTTTTTTAGAGTTTTTATCTATATGTAGTTGAAAACTATCTTTTGTATAATTAATTCATTTTACATTTTCAGGTGAATACATTGCTCCACATTCTTGAGCATTTCCTTTGTTGCTTGTCTTTGTTTCTCCTTGTAACAGGTTATTTGCTTGCAAAGATCTTTTGGGCTTCTGTGGTGTTGTATCTTCTCAACTCCAACAAGTTGTAGGTTTGTAAGAACTTGCACGAGATTTCAGTAAGAAGTAATGCTTTAGATGCTGTGATGTTTTGTAAAGTAAGGCATTATGAAAATAGTCCATCTATTTTATGAATAAACAATTTGTTTATTACTGAGTATTTCATATTTGAATCCATTTACCCAATTGATGAAGCACTTTCCTATTTGTCAAGAATTCATGTAATCAGATAAATTAGCGAAACACCTAGCAATGGATTAAAAATAAGAACCATACTTATTCAAATTATATCAATTTTAATATGTAAGTCTGAAATACACAATCATTGCTAGAAAATGAATGTCTATTTGTGTAAAGGTCAGCCAAAACTTTGATAAGTAATGTCTATTTGCATTCAGCAAGGACTTATCTGTGAAGAAGTGTTGTCTATCTTGATATAATTAGTATGAACACAAGTGGGAAATACCCTCCCTAGTTGTACAAAGCCTAAAGTGTAGGGGTAATAAATTAAAAACCTTTACCTATTGAGTTGGCCATTCATCTTAAGTATTCTTGGTTATAGAGGTTGGCTACCTTTTAGATAATTCCTAAGGTGTACTAGGAAAAAAACCAACAGGATAGCGACTCTACTGGGGAATAATTGCACTCTCGAAACGTAGATCCCTATATCACAGAGTTAAATGGTTTAATTATTATGAGTATTTTGTTCATACTTTGAATAATTCTCAAGCCTGGTCAAGGATTTGATTGTAGTAAAGTTTGAAGGATCTCAAAGTGACTCCACTATGAAGGCAAACCTAAAACATGTTTTATTTGGGAAGAAACTACATCTCATTTGAATTTTATTCCTTATTAATAATAGGTGGTGACTTTGCCTAAAGAGCCTAATAAAGAATACATTAAAGCTCCAGATCCACAAGCTTAAAGACAAAAGCTAAGTGACCACTTTAAAAAAGGGGCCAGGTATTTGAAGGGAAAACAGCGATGGATCTAATCTCCCAACAGTGCAAAATACATTCCCTTAACACTAATACAATAGAGGAGAAGAGAAAAAACAAGTTCTAATAGCTTCTAAAACTACTGAGATGAATATAAACAACATAAATGAGATAAAAAAATGTTAAGCATTCACAGATGACACAAGTATTTACATGGGAAAACCTTTTTCAGGTAAAAAAACCACCACACCAAGAAAAGACAATTTGTATTACATAAATAAAAGATTACATACAAATTCTTCAGTCTTTACTCTTTGATCAACTCATAGTAGCACTCTAATTATTATTCTTTACTGTTACAATACTTCCACTTAAGTATACAATGAAAACTATCTCTTACATTGACTTGCAACCTAACCGTTACCTTTTGGTATACAAATATAATAATGTATCTCACTTACAAAGTCATACATCCTATTTAAATGTTCCAACCAATCCTGGACATAGGTTCAAGCACTGATCACCTAATCACGTAATCGATCCGATCTGATATTATTTTGCATCAGGTCGCCAAGGCATTTAATTCATTGCCTTAATCGGCTCTTGTCATCAGTGAAATAAGTCTGCATTAACTGTCATTTACTACATTGACCTTTAGCCAATCAAACTATTGTCAACTTGCCACATGTCCATTTGTCATTCACTGGGTGCTCTTTGACATCGAGTCCAATTCGGTCAAACCCATTTTGAGCTCATCTAATCTCTCCTTGTCTCCACCATGCCACTACCGAGTCCACTTCAACCTAGTATGGTATGGCGGCGAGCTCGTCCAAGCTCACCTCGCCATCTACCGCACTACCATTGAGTTCGATCAACTTGACCACAATATAGCGATAAACTATCTGGGGGCCACTGACAATCAAACTGTGCTACTGCAGAGGCCGCTAGCCCACCCCATGGTAGGGTCGTGACTGTTGGCAAGATCGTTGGTGGTCTTACCGCAGCCACCACGGTGAGCAAGCTCACCGTCCACAGTGGAGCGGTAACTTCCAAGCTCACTATTGTATGTCACACCGCGGTAAGCCAACTCACCATCTGCGGTGGGGTGGTAACCACTAGGCTCATCACCGGTGGCTTCACTGACCACAATAAGGCAGTGACTAGTGAGGAAGGCAACAAGCTGCCTATTGCGACCACCGTGGTGAGTAAACTCACCATGCATGGTAAGGCAGAAATTGCCAAGCCTATCACCATGGTACCACCAGGGTCCAGTCAAACCACCACGGTAAAGTGGTAAAGGTAGAAATAAGCCAGGTGTGGTATGGCGGTAAAGGCAGAAAGAAAGATTTTTCACCAAGTCTGAAATTTGAGCCTTCAAACTGGAAGTTGAGACACAATTTTCACAACAGTACTTTCATAATATTGAAGAAAATTTGATCATATTTATAAGAAAATTTTGAGAATTCTTTTGATTTGGGATACAAATGTTTCCCAATTGAGTGAAATAGCACTAGTTGGGGGAAGATTCATGTAAATCTTGCATGTTTCTCAAAGTATAATGTGAAATTATGGATTATTATGAAAGGAATATGTTGTATTTTAGATCTTAAGAAAATTAGATAGAAAGCTTGTGGTGAATAGGCTTGAGATCTTACTTGTGAAAAGGATTTAAATTTCCTTTGTGAAACATATGACAAGGATTACAAAGGTAGGACAAGATGTATTTTCAGATTATGTCGTCTGATGAAGATTTAAACAATAGGTAGCCCCTGTCACCTCAAGGGGGTTTTAATAGTGAAAGGTACAATTATCTATATTTCAGTAGGATATGTGGCTATCCAAACACTATACCACATAATATTAGAGATAAGATACCAGAATTTAGAGGTGAACAGACTAATTAGCAAGTCAACATCTGTAGGATTTTGTTGATGTGATGGGAGATTATGAATTCTTTGAAGATGTACTTATGAAATTGTTTGTTCAGTCCCTAAAGAAAGATGCAAGAGATTGGCTCTCTTACCTACCATCATCTTCCATGCATTCATGGGATGATTTTAGAGTATTTTTTGTGGAACAATATGGGGAAAGGATTGATCCAGTCCTAATCAATAAAAAATTCTTGGATATGGAGAAAAAAGAGGATGAGTTATTCCCTTCTTTTAATCTCAAATTCTCAAGAATAATAAGAGAGATCCTTGCGAGCATAAGACTAAATGGTGTTGAATTTTTCATTGTGTACTTGGGTGCATTCAACAAGAATATGAGCTATTTCAAAAGATATAAAGTGTCTACAACATTGCATCAGGCATATCACATTGCTATAGACATCGAGAATAATTTGAAATATTCAATGATGAAGGGATGCTTGACTGCTTGTGCTAGTATAGACAACAGATCACTCAATAGATAATTATGTTAGGAAGATAAGATTTATGTTGTTCAAAGTTCTTCATTAACACAATATGAGGATAATAATGAGTCTGGTAGGAAGTATGTGCATGATCAGAGTAAAGATGATCAATTAAATGCAATTAAAAGACTCTATGAGATGAAAAGGTATGAAGGGGAATATCGTGATCATTTGTTCTATAGATTTATGGATGCATTGTTAAAAATAATTGAAAATTTCATACCAAATATTCTAGCATGCATTGATTTGTTTTGTGAAGTATATCAATCTAGATTGAGTACTCTACCAGAGGAATTGAAGCCTCACACCTTAAGCCAATTGATTCACTGGAAAAGGGTTGTTGAGGAAGCTAAGCATGAATACATGAGACAAGTGCCACCTTAGAATGTTAACAATGGTTCCCATAATGAGGAGGATCAAGAGTCTATACAATTAGGTCGAGAGGGTGTATCAGAACATGAACAACTGGTTGATGACTGCTATTGTTTCAAAAGTAACGTAGATGAAGATACATAATATGAATATAAAGAAATGGTGCATGATCTTCATCCTTGGGATGTCATGGATTATGAGAAAATATAGGGGGTGCAAAGGGAAGTACCACTTTTTGGTTTTATTAAAGACAATGATGCACAATCCAATGACTATGTAGATGAAATTGAGTTAGATCGATCCTCTATTGATTATAACTCATCTTATAAAATGGAGATGAAATATTTGGCCTCAATTAGGGAATATGTTGATAGCCTTGAAATGGTGCATTTTCTTAGGGATGAACAATTTTATTCATGTGAAGATTTTTTAGAATGTGGATCAATAATTTTGAATATAAATGATGAAGATGACTCTAAGGGTATTTATTTTTTCTCTTCATGGGATTACAATGACTTTCAATGCATTGAAGATCATGATCCACATAACAAGAAGGCAGAGGTGAATGTGGAAACAATAAGGGTATGGAATAATACCTTGTATGATGAACCTCTACTAGTGTGTGAGATGAAAAATGGTGAACCTTAATGGTGTAGGAGTAATCCATTATTTCTTACAAATTCTAGCAAGCTCTTGACAAGTATTTCTTGAGAGAATGTTGGAAATGGTATGGATGAGATAGAAAGAAATGAAAAATGGACTGATATTAAGGTTTTTGAATCCATCCTCAAGGACATTAAGCTTGATTTAGAAAATTTCAAGCCACATGAGGGATGTGGTGACACAAGTATTGATGCAGTCATTCACCCACAAGTGAATAAATAAAATATATCTAAGGATTACCAAGGGTGTAGTGTGGATTTGTTAACTAAATAGGATATTTTCTTACATGCTACCTATTTCAAAGAGGAAGACGTCATTGATCATGTTAGCAACCCTCAATACAGTACTAATGTTGAGGGAGGTGTTAATGAATATTCCCATGGTTTTATGCTTGAAGCAGTGGCTGAATTATTAGCTATACATGATAGTGGAAATAACATATGCATGGATGGAAAGGGGGACTGGTTCTTGAATGATCAAGTTGTGCATCTAAATAGCATGAAGCATGAGATTAATCAATATGAGTGTGCAATTTAATTCTTTTTCAATGCCCTACATCTTCTAGACCTCACTATTGAGTTGTTTCAATCTAATGAGGATGATACTCATGTCAAGTACAATAAGGGTGCTTCTAGATATAAACCATTTCTCTTTGACACTTTAGAGGCTGGATCTAGCATACAAGAGTATGTGTATGAGGGATTCCAATTTGATATGCAAGTGGAATGTGTGAACCCCTAAACCTGCAATAGCACAAAGAAGTCAAACATTGTTAGTGTTAGATCTAAATGCAAGCAACAATGAGGGATTCCCCATAAAATCCATCTATCTAAAACTTAACTTAGGAAATGAAGAACACAATGAAATTACAACATTTAAATCCTAATTAAGCAAATAGCATTATGATCCTATGGGGGAATTGGTGCCAATGGTATGTTGCAATTGGCCCTTTCCCAATTCCTAATTGCAATGTTTGATTAAATGAGAGAAGTGGTCAAATATCCAAAGAGATTTGAGCATAACCTTGTTGCAAAATCTCAAATATGGTGGATGATTGGATGAAATTGGAAAAATTAGCTCTCAATGTGGAGAGAGTAACTTTGCATATGAGTTGTGGATGAAGATTGAGGAGAAGAGCCTCTAATTTATAGATTCAAATCTTGGAAGAATGAGCAAGATTGAGAAATGTGGGATAAAAGATCATCAAATGGCATTGTGCCACTTGTCCACATGTGATTGGATGAGGAATGTGCAAGTTTTGGCCAATGTGCCAATAAATGCCATTAGCTGGCATTTCAAACTTGAGAGATGACATGTTGAAGAGGGAAAAGGAATGAAGTTAATGTCACTTGGCTCAAGGTCAAGGACATGTAAGAGGCTTTTAATGACTTGTTGGAAGGACCAAGTCCATTTGGACATTTTGAATTCAAAAGAGGAATATTCCCTTTTTGATGCTTTATGAGGGAAAATAGGAGAATTAATAAATCAAAGTAATTGATTTATTGTGAAAGTTGCATTCTCTAGAGGATTTTAGTGAGAAGGATTAAGTTAAACATGGATTTGATTAACTTAATGAAGAATTAGGTGATGTGACAATTTTAGACTTAGATTTATGAACTGATTTAAGTCAGAAATTGAGAGGAAATGCTTTATTAAATAAATGATTTGATTTATTCAATAAAGAAGGGAATGTGTTAGATTAAATCAAATAAGGTTTTATTTATTTAATTTAATAGAAGGACTTTAGAGATTTTAATTAAATAAAATGATTTATTTAATTAAACAACAATGTAAGGTTAATTAAATTAAACTAATTAATTTAATCAAAGGAGGTGATAAACTTAATCCAATAAATAGCGATTTATTGAATTAAAGGATAGAAAGTGATGAAATGCTTAGAATTTGATCTAAGAGGAAACGTTGTTAGTAATCGGGATCAGGTGTGCCAAAACGAATTTGTACATTTTCCATGTCTAGAGAATGTGATGTTAAATCCATGATCAAGAAGACTATCAATGCTTTACTTTAACAATGCAATTTGATAGGCTCAGGGTGCAACAAGTTAGTGAAGGGGACAACATTATACTAGATGGGATTGAGGATTTCAATTGTAACAATGTTGATTTTTCAAACATTCTCAACACACATGTTTACCCATTACTAGAAAAATAGGACAAGGTTTTTGATAGAGGTAAGAATTGAATTCCCTTTTTCATTTGGTGGCCTGGGTTCACCAAGTGAACTTGAAAAGAGGTTCAATAAGAGAGTAGTTTCAGATCACCCAATGGACTCAACACTTGGTCTACTCCCCAGAGATCTGAGATCTTTCTATGCCTGCAAGAAGCATACATCCCTATTCAGAGTCACTAGTGGAACCCCTAAAATTTTCAGGGTTCCACTGAATTTCATGATTAAATTTTGATAGCTCATGATCTATTTCCATGATGGTTTGGGGTTTGAGGGTGTTTACTTACGTTGGTACCTTGGTCATCCCTCAAGATTTTAATTTTTTGTTGACCAATTATGTCCTATCACCGGTCACCTTCTAATCATTTTTATGGTCTCGAGCCTCATTATTTTACCAACCCCAACATTATTTTTCTTATCATGGCTAGGGGTTTCCCTTTTTAAAAAAAAATCAATCCACATGCCTTAAAAACACTTACATCAATCCCTGAGCAGTCTATTTCCCATTGAACCTTTCATTCAATTGGTCCACGTATAACCTGTGATGAGTGATGTTATATTATTTTCATCATTTTGGCTTCATCACCCCTTGCATGTTCTTTTACCACCACTAAGAAACAACACTTGATGAGAGATGCGGTTAAGCGTTTAACCCATCACTATCCCTTTAACTATCACTAGTTGTTTTGTGTAGGCTAAGGGTGAACCCGCAACCATCGATGTGTGAGTTAATTCCCATCATTTTGGAACTGAAGCCTCGTTGGTTGAGATCCACTGAGGAAAGGACAACAAGTGATGAGTGATGCCTTTTATGTTTTTACCATGTTAGGTTTATTGCCTATTATGGGTTACTTTATCACTACCAAGAGATAACCCCCGATGAGCGATGCAGTTAAATTTGTCACCCATCACTGGCCTTTCTTCTATCATTGCTTATCTCTTGTCTTCAAAAAGAGGACCCACAACCGCCAATGGGTGGAGTTTCTCCCCATCACGCAGGATTGGAACATCATGGGTTGGGCTCACGTTTTGGAAAGTGAACAAGTGATGAGTGATGTGGTTTAGGATTTTAGATTATCATCTTCCTATTATCAAGATTGATGACATGCAAGCTAATCATGATGGGATTTTCATACTAGGAAACACGTGGAAGTTTTAAAGCATGGCATCCCTATTTCTAAGTATGAACAAGAAATCAAGCGACGATCCTTAATGGGCCTCATTGATTGAGTTTTAAATCTTGAAAGATTGTTGTCTAGAATTTAACATGCAATGATTGATTTTCCTACTCACTCGAGAGAACCGGGGTGGCTATTTAATGCAAATTGCCTCTATTTCCTCTATTTAATGAGGATTACTTGTTGTTTATGTGATCATTTATAGTTAACAAAGCACTGAAATAATTGTTGCAAGTATTGGAGAAGTGAGGTTTGGATGTTGAGTGAATTTTCAGCAAGGTGGTGATATGACATCCTCTAGTCTGTAAGTGTTCATGCATGTATTCTAGTTATCTATAGCTCAATTATACGCTACATTGTCTTGTTTGGATTATTTGGGTTTTGCATTTCTCTGAGTGGGGATTCTCTAGAGTTTAGGTTGGTGTTGCTTCTTGCAAGATTGGTTGTGGTTGGTATTTTTCCTCAAATAAAATGAGTGAACCAAGTACTCTTGCTAAAACAATTCAAAGGTCTAGAAGGTTGAATATGCAAGAGCCATTGGCATATGTTTATGAGGCTAAAATCCTTCTGGCAGAGGTATCAACCTTCCCAAAAGGAAGGAGGATTGTACGTAGAAAGAGAAAGAATATTTTTGTCAAGAGTACTTACAATCTGAGAAATAGGACCATTTTAGAAGAATTGGTCAAGTTTAAAGGGAAAGGGCATGAATTTGTGAAAGAATCAAAGAAGTCGAGTAAGGGTTTAGGGGTCTATTAAGGGAAACCCTCTATGTATGTGGTGATTTATGATAGTTCTTCAAGTGAGGAAGGAGGATCTGAGCCTATTCCTAGCCATTTCCCTATTCATCTTATGCCTTATGATGACTTGGATGATGAGGTGATTATTGCAACTCTAATTTTTATTAAGAATCCTGGTGGAGATGTCTACTTAGCTACTGATAAGGTAGAGTAACTTCCATTTTCTCCTATTATGCGGTGTTTGGATTTTGGGTTTTTTGGTGACTCATCTCTCCTTTTGCTAGTTCATTTGTCTATGCATTTCTTAATGATGGAATTTGTCCCCCGATGTTAGATAATGTACTATTTTAGGTGATGGCACCTTTTGGAAGGCTCACATGTGCTTCTCTAACTAATCACTTGGTTCTCTTTTTGCATTTTTAGTTTCCTATGGTAAAAGAATGATTTAATGTAATAATTCAAGAACCAACCAAAAAGAAACAAAATTAATTTTAAAATTATTAAAAAATGTAATTGTAATGAGCCCAATGCTTGTTTCTCTCTTGTGCTATAAAAGAGATTTCAAGGCTCATTATAGAGGTCAAAATTTTGAGTCTAGAATGGTCTAGGTAGGATGCAAGTATAGTGAACAAATATAATGTATAATGCCTAATGAATCTGCTAGTTAATTATCTTGAGTGTGAGTTTTGTATGTAATAGTCTTAAATAGTTTTACACAAATTATTGATATAAAAAAAATCTACAAAAATTAAAGTATGTACTCTCCTGTGTGCAGTTGTCATAGATCATGAATGAAAACGTCAAGTATCTTTTCATTTATCTTAAGTGGTTTAATTGAATGTATGATTCTATTGTATGTTTTCACTCAAAGAGTTAATTAAATATGTGAAGAGGGTTGTAGGTCTGTAAGAACTTGCATGAGATTTAGGTAAGAATTAAAGCTTTAGATACTATGAGTTTTTTATAATCCAAGACATTATGAAAATAGTCCATCTATTTCAAGGTTAAATAATTTATGTATTACTGAGTATTTCATATTTGAATCCATTTACCCAATTGATGAAGCATTGGCATATTTATCAAGAATTCATTTAGTCTGTTGAATTAGTAAAATTCCTAGCCATGGATTCAAAATAAGAACCATACTTATTCAAATTTAATCAATTCTGAGATGTAAGTCTAAAATACACCCTAATTCCTAGCAAAAGAATGGTTATTTTTGTAAAGGTCAGCCAAACCTTTGATAAGTAAATTTTGTTTACATTCAACAGGAACTTATTTGTAAAGAAGTGTTCTCTATCTAGATATAATTAGTATGAATACAAGTGGGAAATACCCTCCCTAGTTGTACAAATCCTAAAGAGCAGGGGTAAAAGCTTGAAAAAACTTACCTATTGAGTTGGCCATTCATCTTAAGGATTATAGGTTATAGAGGCTGGCTACCTTTTAGAGAATTCCTAGGGTGTACTGGAAAAAACACCAACAAAATGGCAGCTCTTCTAGGGAAGAATTGAACTCTCTAGACACAGAGTCAAATGGTGTAAGTATTATGAGTATTTTGTTCATACTTTGAAGAATTCTTGAGCATGGTCAAGGATTTAATTTCAACAAAGTTTGAAGGATCTAAAAGTGACTCTGCTATGAAGGAAAACCCAAAACATGTTTTAATTATGAAGAAACTTCATCTCATTTGTTGTTTGTTCCTCCATAATAGGATTTGGCGACTCTGACTAAAGAACCTAATAAAGAATACATTAAAGCTCCATATCCATAGGCTTAAAGAAAAAATCCAAGAATTTATCTGCATTTGCATTCAGTGCAAAGCCTTTTATTCGTGTGTTTTGTTTGGGTTCCACTCATCCAAAACTGGTGTGTTTCAAAGAAGGATGATTTTACAAAGGAAGAAAGGATGTTGTTGGGTTGAGAGAAATAAAGAATTTGGGAAGGATGGCGTAGAATCGTGGAATGGCAATGTAGGAATGTCCAGTTGTAATCTTATCTAACGCCATGAAAAAGACATCGTGGGTAAATGTTTTTAGTAACATATCTTATGCCACACTTGAGATGTCAAAAAAGCTGAAATGGCCCAATACATAGTCTGTGAAGAAGACATACCACAAAAAAAAAAAATAGATAGTAGAGGAGTGGGATAATATTTATGAACTTGACCTCAAAAAAAACCCTAAGAGCCTTAGGGAAGTAGCCTTTGAATGAATGAAAAAGGTTGAGGAGGATGGGAATAGGGACTCTCTAGCATATAGGTTATGTATCTATGGACTCTAACAACATATGGTTCCTTTGGTGCAACATTTCTCAAAATTGATTCATCAGTGTGCACCTAAGGGTAGTAATTAATGTTGCTGCTATTAGGGATATGTTGTGTATCCCTATAGTGCAAGGAGTGTAGGCAGGTGAGAAGTTCACTATGGATCTCATGGATAAATTCTAGAGATCTAGGAACAAGGCCATACAATATTTTAACATAGAAATGAAAAGGCCTAAAAAAGATAAGTGCGCACCACATTTTTTGGTCATGATCAATTCTTTCTAACAAGACTTGTAGGACATATTTTCTATGGTGGCTTTCATTTGCAGCATGGATAGTGCCAAGGAGGTATATGAATTTCAAATGGGTTTGGATTTTTAGTTAAGGAAACAACATTCCCTATTCCGGTACGACTTCGTAGAGATTGTTAGAACCAAAATTTTTGTTAAAATTCTAAAGCCTTTTACCCATTTGAACCCATTATTTTCCTACCTTTTTCATGAAATATCATTTTACCCCCATCCACAATGCTAAAATTTCCTTTTACCTTTTTACTGCTGCCCTTTGCAAAATGGCTTGTGCTATCATGGTTATCAACAATCACATCATACCCTTACCACTATACTGTGCAGAGTAAAAGTTTTGCCCATGGCCCGACGGTGAAGTGAAGGGCATTTTATAAAGGCATATCTCCATACTGCAAGGAGTTTGAACTTGAACAATGGTAGAGTGGTAGGGAGAACAGTCCATGTCGATACTGCTATATCATGTAGAGTGAACGGTTTGACCACGGTAGAGCGGTGGAAGGAACAAAGTGAGGAGAAGTTAGAAAATACCATACCATGGAAGGTTGACAAGGATCCCATGGTAGGGCTATAGAGAGTGAAGATGGAAGCTAGGGTAAGCCACTGCGGTACTGTGGGGAGGCGACAGAGAGACCATGGTAGAGCAGTGGAGGTGATGGTCAAGGAAGGTTACTGCTATATCGTAGGAATAAAAAATATAGTGTGCGGTAGGGTGGTGGAGAGCAATGTTGGGAAGAGACCACCATACCGTGGAGGTTCAAAATGAGACCTGCAATAAAGCGGTAAATATGCAAAGAAATCAAAGTAGACCGTGATACTGTTGTTGTGGAAAGAATGGCGTGAGGTAACGCAGTAAGGAAGTTGTTGCTATTGCGAAAGTTATGATTTTTATTTCCAATTATGAATCGATGTGACTCTTTTCCTCTCGTGAAAATAAGAAAAGACAAAAACTGAAAGGCACGGGAAAAGTTCTCTAAAGTGTATAAAAGCATGAGTTCGAGACAGAATTGGGGTTAGAAGTGAGAATAATTAGAAAATAGTAGAAAAAAACTGGGGGATGCAAATAATGTATAGAATTTTCTGAAGCAAAGCAATGGAAATAATAATTTAAACTATGAAATATTTTTTGGTGTTCAGTTGTTGTGATGCAATTATTTCTACTTTTTATCTAGTTGTCTCTGACTTGTGATTTTTAATCATTTAAATCAGTATGTCAAGTATGTTTCTAATTTATCAAAGTGCATTTTTTATTTTGTGTGATTTAATTAATTGGTGTTTGCAAGTCAGATTTATATTCTTTTGAGTAAATCATAGTGATTAAGGATTTTTTTTGGATAATTGAAGAAGAACTTGGTAAAGAAATATTCCAGCACAATTTATGCAAGTCATAAATTTAGTGAAGTTTTATGCCAATCATAGAACATCCTTTTCCAAAAGTACCTAGCAACTCGAGTCAAGCGAAAAATAGGGGAACACATGTTATTCTTGAATTTTGACTCCATTGCTTGTGTGGATAGAAAGCACTGATCTATCATACCCCAAAAAAAAAAATTCATAAGAAAAAATATATAAACACTTTCTTTTTATGCAATAGGAGTAGTTATTAAGATTTTATCTCTCCATTTCCAATTGCCATTGTGGATAGATTGTTCAAGAAGGAAGCATATTGTTTAAGTCTGCCTCATTTATACAGGTTAACCCACCTAGGTTAAGCAGAGCCTAAAGAGTAGAAGGTTTAATCACATTGATTAGCCTTGTACATTAGCCATAAACATTGTGAGAGCTTGGCAACCTCTTGTGGTTTAAACCTACATTTTTTTAGTCCTAACAGAGATCATTTGTCTTGAGATGTTGGATCAATTCAGGTAATATCAAATGTAGGGTAAGTTCAGATTCTCTTCTTTTCTTGCTCATATGTTTTTACACCAAAACACTGATTTCTTTCAAAGACATGAATTTGTTTGTCTTCAATGAAAATGGATCCCATAGGCCAATTTCTGTGTGGACCCCTATCCTTTTCGCAACCAATGATTATTATGCATTTTTTGAGTCCTTCCTAATCCCAATGTTACAAGATTTAGATATGGACGGAGAGGCCAGGTTTTATAATTTTTCTCCTAAGCAGGTGGGAGGGATGCAAGGTTTTCTTCCTCCCTCTAATTGATTCCTTGATGAGGGTTTATCATTTTTCAAGTTGCATGGTTTCACTAAGGATCCATTTCGGCTACTATTTTTTGTCATGGATAGGGTGTTGGCTATTGATATGTTTAGGAAGATATTGTGTATTGATAAAATGTTCAATGGGGGAAGAATAAGAAAGGCTTCTTCAAATGCCCATTAATCTTTGGCATTGTTATAATGAAAAGGAAGCAGAAACATGGTCTTTTATTATAAAATATTTCTCATCTAGGGCTAGTATTGAAAGAGGACAAATAGGATTATAAGTCCAATAATGATTTTGTAGACATAAAGGTTAAAGTGAACATAGCCCCCAGCCCTATTGGGAGGGACACCAAAATCTATAGTCAGATATTCCCACTAAAGACCAGAGGCCACCATGGAATTCCTTCTATTTCCCTTTGGCCAAGGCTAGCAACAAGTTCAAAATCATGGCCACCCCTTTTAATGAATTATCCAAAACTTACAATTGGAGTCAAGAGAATATTGTCACCTTCTAGATCTATCATCAGGAAACTAGATGTCTCGATGCCCCATTCCAGGACCCCAACATGGATTAAAAATTTGATGATCTCTAGAATAGGAGGAATGACGATAGTGATGATAGTGTTGAGGAAGTGGGAGAGGAAGAAGAAACTGAGGGTGACGATCTCGAGGGAAAACATGTTGAAGGTTGCCTTAATATACAAGCAACTACATCCCGTGTGAAGGTAAAACTACCACAATCATGGGCTATTAAGAGATCTAGAATTCCTCAACAGTCTGAATAAATCATAGACTTAGACCATTCTCCATCGCAGAAAAGGTAGCATATCAATGTCACTCAAGGAGAGAGCTCGCAAGTGACTGTTACAATGAGCTATGGGTTGGATTCTTCAGAAGCTCATGTACAATTCTCTTTCCTTTCTCTCATCTTAGTCTTTGGTTCATCCTACTATGTCCAACCCTCCAATCACCTCGAGTGTCGACCTTCAATTTTTGGCTTCCGCATCTATGGGGAGTTCCCACCAAGCTCCCCTCTCTATAGGGGAATGATTGGCTTTTACTTCGCCACATAATTTTCCACCATTTGTTCTTGCCCAATCTACATCCACTATTGCAAATCCTTTTTCTTTCATCATGTCAGCCCCTACTCAACCTACTCAACCTACTGAACAAATGGTAACTTTTGAGTCCTTGATACCATCATTGTCTCCTATAAGCACTTCCATTGGTCCTAGGATTGAAACCTGGTATAATTTTCCTCCTTTCTCCCCATTAATAGCGAGTCTACCAAAGTAAACATCATCCAAGTCTTCCATGGTCTCATTCCATTTTTCTCTTCCTCCTAGTGCACCCTTTTCCAGCGGATAGATTAGATCACCAACAAATTTTTTTGAACAAAATACCATGACTAAGGCATCACGGGCCATAAGAATTCAAAAAAGGAAAGAAAAAGATGCTACAAAGCCTGATGAGCCATGTGTTCAGACCCTTTACAATGAGCACCAAGGATCAATGAATTTCACAACTATAACACTCAATACCATCAAAATTCAAGGGGATATGCAACCTAAAGACTATACGATCCATGCTATAGAGCTCGATTTGAACACAACCCAACCATAGGACAAGGTTGAGCTGATGGAGGAAACCCAAAGAGTTGTGATGACTACCTTTTTGAAGCATAGTCGGTAACTAAAGAAAAGAGAGGAGGAGCTCAGGAATGTCAAGGAATAGTTGGATATCCTTCAGAAGAAGGAGAAGAGCAGAGATGTTAGATTTTCACACCCATCTCAATAAATCTGAGAACTCCAAGAGCAACTTTCAAAGTTTTAGTCCCAAGATCCCAATCTGGTTTCCAATTTATAATAGAAGAACCAAGAGCTTCAATAATTGCTATCTCAAATAGAAAAGGAAGCATAGGAGAAGAATCATGAGCTTTAGAACTAGTGGGGTCAATTTGAAAAAGTGATTGAAAAGTTGAAGGTGTCATTGGCAGTAGAATCTAATTCTTGAGGTCAAACTGAGGAGTTTCTAAGGATAAGGGGAACAAAGCTAACAACTCTATAAGAATGAATCAATGCATTAGACAAGAATTTTGATGAGCTGATGGAGGAAATCAGGTAAAAAGAAGTTGAGATAAGCCTTTCCTAAATTCCCTCACAGCCCCCTATTCTTCAATCGGATTCCCTTTTGGTGGCTCAGTAGCTATAGGTCTCCTAATAGGATAAATTCAAGTCCTCTTGTTTATCCCTACAACCAATGCTCCAATTCATGGCGAATGAAGAAATTTTAAGTATGGAAGTATGTGAGACAATTGAACAAATTCCATAATCCATTGTTGAGAGGGTTCCCAAGGCCGAGCAATTGTTGGCAAAATTGTACAAGGTAACTAATGCAAAATTGACAAGAGTAGGGATTGAGGACCGAAGGTTAGTTGCCAAGAAGGAAAAGTAATTCATCTATTACCATGTGATGATGCTCTAGGCCAAGAGTTGTTTAGTGTCCCTAAGTCTCACAATGAATAATCTATAGGTACAATTTTCACATTTAAGTCAGCTAGGTTTGTCTTTTCCATTCCTCTTTGATAGTTTGATGGCCACAATAGAGCATATCATATCAAGAATCAAGGATAATTAGAAGGATCTATCTACATTCCAATCATTTAGGTAGCCTCTCATGATAAAAAACATTGAAGGAATTATTCATCTAGTTTCATGACTTCTTTTCTAGCTTTATTTCGAGATCAGGACTTCCATGGAGCTACCTTTCAAAGAAATCAATGATCTGCATGAGGCACAAGAGAATTTGTGCAGCTTATCTACACCATCTAAGGCTGGTTGGCTACCTTTGTAGACTGTCCTTTTAAATCTATAATGTTTTCTCGATGGAGAAGGCTCTAGTTTGTGAACCATGATTTTGGGTCCTCATTTTGTCAAAAAAATTCCCCTGATAGTCGCCAAAATATTTGGATTGAATAATCTACAAATCTCCCTTCGGGTTGATTTGTATTCAGCTTTGCAAAATCCTTGGTCGCATGTGTTGTATTTCATAAAACACCCCAAGCTCCTTTTTTGGTCACGCTTTAATCTACTTCTCCACATGTCAGTAGCATGAGCTTTTGAAAATCTTCTCCCCATTATTTCCTTTCTAAACCCTGTCTGTGTGCCACGTTGCATAAACCCTCAGACACCTTTTTGGCTAGCCTCACTAATGGAAGTTGAGGTCAACATTGTGCCACATGTCATCCTTTGTGGGGATTGCATCCCAAGGAAATGAAGGATGGATATTGGCCCCTGCTGCTTCTCCACGTGTCACCTCCATGAAAGCTTTTATCACAAGAGAGCAAAGATTGAAGAGGAGGCTCTGTCACTTTTCCATGTGTCCTAACCAAATCTTCAATTGGACACATGGCTTTCTAAGATTTTAGCTACTTCACCTTCAAGACCACATTAATCATTTGTTGTGAGCACATTTTGTTTCATGAAATTGAGGATCTTTCTATTATGATTTGTCTTTGATTCATCCAAGGGGAGGACGATGCATGCCTAAGGAAATTTTTGGGCCATTGGCTTTGAGGCAGTGTGAAAGGTCTATATATACTATTGCAATGGTCTATGAAAGGGTACAAAAATAACAGAAAAGAAAAGACTAAAAAGCTCCAGGCCTCTGTATTATTTCTAATTATTATATTAAGACTCACAAACTATGCCAACTGTTTGGCCTTTCTGTTTGTTAGATAATATAAGACATTATACTGTGTTATTTGTTGTACTAAGTAGCTTATTTGCAAAAAAATATAATTTCAATAGAAATTTGTTGTTTGGGATCATGTCTTGGAATCTTCTTGTTTAGTAAATGTGTATGGAAATTATATTATGTCATTTGGTTAAATTTCTTATGATTTTCATCTATGTTTATGTTATTCTTAGATATAGCAGATTGTTGAATAGGCCCTCAAACCATATCCGAAAGGAAGGTTTATCATGTCTAAACACTTACATCTTGGCACATCGCCTTAGGAATTAGACTTTATTTTATATCTACTACCTTTTCCTAATCTAAACCCCCAATTATAGGAAGAGATGACTTCTTTAAAAACCAGAAGGTTACTCAATTTAGCGCAATTTTTCCCCCATTTACTAAGTCTCCCATAAGGCTATTTGCCTAGAAATTTAAGGCATCAAAAATAATGACACATAATTAAATCACTGATGCCAATTGAAAAAATTTTTGATGCTAATACTTTTTAGGAGTATCAAATATTTGAAAATGGCAATGCTCCCAAATAGTGATGCTATTGTCATCTCTATTTTACTGTAGAGAGACAATATTTTTCACCAGATAGATGCTCATTTGAATTATAGTGATGGTATCGTAAATAGGGATGCTTTTTACTAGTAAGCCAAAATAGTGACTAAATTTTAGCATATGCTTTAAAATTTTGATTTTATTCTCTTTTGAACATCTCACTGACGTCTAGCTTTTGTCTTTTTAGGCTAACTAGTTTTTTAGGTTTGGACGATAACATTCAAAGAGAAGTAGCATATCATAGTTTAAATCTTATAATTGTAAAAATTGTTTCGACACCTATGGGGAAATTAAAACCCATTTATGATGCTTTATTTCATGTTTTAGGACCAAACTAGATTTATTTATGTGATTTAAAATGAATGTTCAAATTGGTTAAAACCAAACCCTCACATCATTTTGCTTGTTGATTTAAAATTGAACACAATCTTCACAATTCAAATTGGTGTTTAAAAAAAATAAAAAATTCTATGATGGATTAAAATGAATATGTCTTTGACCTACTTGAGTAGGGTTGTTGTGAGTATCCACTCCCCTTGTACTTCGTGCGATCTTGGGTAAAGAGAAACACATAAGTATATTTTTTCTTCTTTTAATTGTTTATCATCTCCCCTTGCAACTTTGGTAACCTTGGGTGATGAAAATAATTTTATGCTTCAAACCTGTGTTACCTTTAGTGGGCCTACATACCAACTTGTGAGAGGGAATGACTCGAGTGGTGCATTCATTTCAATCTATGATATAAATACTTGGAATGATGAAAGTCATTGAATATCTAGTGTACCTACAATATACTGAGGATAATCACCTCTAATATCCATGTGATACGTCAAAACCCAAGTTCGATATTTCTAAGGGCTGGTATGAGTCCTCTTCATTGAGTGAATTTACCACATGTATAGTATTGGTTTATCCCAAATATGGTCATTAAAATCCTTGTATGTAGTGGCTAACCAAGTCTAATTGCCAAAACATATTTTAAGGTAGTGCATTAGAGTAGCACCACTACAAGAAGTTACTTACCATGTCCAATATTTGATTTAGGTAATAAAGAAAATGGGGAAGGGACTCCTTTGCTTCGTGTGTCAAGACATTACATTTCTTTGACATAGCCTATTTTTCCACTTCATCTTCTTGGATTAATCCTCTCTTTTGATGGTCGGTAATCCTACTAAAAAATATGTACCCACTCTATCTAGGATTGCAAATGCTTGAGAGTCAATTTAACACTTTCTCGGTTCTAAAACATTGCAAACAAACATCAACAAGTCTTTTCAAATTTTCAAACCCTTTGGTCTAATCATGGATACCCTTTGAAAATTCATTGATATTGATGCTTTTCCTAAGGATTTATTCTGATAGACTTCTAAATATTTTGGTTTGTATCTCAATCCATACTTCCCAAAGTTAACGTAGGAAACTATGCCCTAAACTTCATCCTTTTTACAAAATGGACTTTGTAAAATTTAGGTTTTTTTTGACATAGAAATTTAGTTTGAAACTTAATCAAGATAAAGTGTTTGTGGTAAAAAAAAACTCATTAAGGAAGATAAACTGAAAAATTGAACCCTGCATGACCATTTGGCATCTGAACAACCTAACCTTACACCCATTATCACTCAATTGAACTTTGAACTAATTGAGGAAGAACAAATAGATTTAATTAGCAGTTTGAGAAGATTCACTTTTGAAACAATGAAAACACCAAGTTAGTGGAGAAACAAAACAAATATCTTAGATGAACAAGAGGAACAAGATGATATTGTTGCCAAAAGGCCCATATTACCATCACCTACGTGGCAATAAATATCCCCTTTTCTATAAAATCCGAACTTCTCTAAATGATCTCTCACAAAATCAAAATCCACAAGAGAAGGTCTACATGTCATAACTTAAAACTTAGGCATCATAGTCCAAAATCTATCAAAAGACACCTTGTGGCTTAGAAACATTTTGGTAAGAAATTTTTATAAACACATTTCCATGAATGATCTTGACATGTATGCTCAATACAAACCCCTCATTTAAGTCAAACATTGGTCTTTTAAATTTGAATACTTTAGTGGTCTAGCGTATTTATCACCACCTTGGTATTATCAAACAAAGGTTCCCTCTAGGTCAACATTGGGTCAAAAATTTCATCCACCCCTTCATCAAAACTCATCCTTCACAAAATGTAAAAAAATTGAAAACACCAACACTTTGGACTTGGACATCAATCAATGAAATCCCTAACTTAGCTAATTTTTATGTGAAATGAACCCTTTTCCATGCATTTAGTTAAGTTGGCTATCATATTTGAACTAGTTTATCTTGAAGGTCACAAGTCTACCCTAATTATTCTCAAGTTCATAAACATCCTTTATCCAAACATCAAATAATCAAACTTAAGTAAAAATTGTTGTCCCAAAATGTTTGCAAAGATCACACCTCATATCATTCACCTTTTCATCTCCCATTATCACTATTGCTCCCAAAATACTTAGAGCATCCCTTTTACCTAGATTTGAGTCAACTAGAGAGTTGAAACATTACAAATCTCAACACAACTCTCCCATAGGTGACCTAAAATTTATGGTAAAGACAAGATCACAACACAAGATAATTATAGAGAAAACCAAAGTCACATTCACCTCATGTGATCCCAATGCTCAATAATTTGATCCAAAAATTCAAGTTACCTCATCACAACAACCCTCATCTCCATCAGGGCCATATGAGATAGAAGACATCATGAACAACTTATTTGAACTTACTAGGGAGGAAATCATGGAGTAAAAATAAGAACATAAAGCCTTCAAAAAAATGGCTCCAATTTCCTCATCTTTTGTTGCACAATCATAAATGCAAGGCTTAACTTCATCCACCATTCAAATGAATCCATCATTAGGGTAAATGAGACACCCATTCCTAGTATTACAGCTGGTCTTGGTAAGGAATCTGGTCATACTCTTCCTTTTGAAAGAAACACACTTGTGGGTACTCTCAACACCAATCCATACACCACTTGAACACCAAAATTCAGTGCTCCTAATGTTCTCAAACACCCCTTGCATCAAAATAAATCACTTACACTTCATGAATCCATTAAAACCTCAACATATCAAGGGTACCCCTCTTCAACCATCCCAAGTACCACAAGTGTGCCTAACATCCTGCAAGGAAGTGCAAACCAAGTGTATCAAATAAACCAACAAGGACATGCCAACATCCTAACGCAAAATCAACCCTTAATGCAGATAGGGAAATATTCATCCAACCTACCAATTGGTCCATCCACATAATTGGTTTGACAAAACACATCCATCCCATCCATCATCAACTTGAGTCAAAACAATCCCTTGGTTACAAACCCCATCAACCAAGGTAATACCTTGTCCACATCCCTAACACAAGGAAATCCTAAAGACATTGGTCAAGGGAACCTTTTCATTCAATAGACTCAAGGTCCTAATGTGTCATTACCATCACAATATCTAATGGCACCATCATCATATTTCCCCTCAGTCCCCCACATCATGCAAAATCAAATGGGACCTCAATTTTACATTCCTCCATCTTAATCCACCATCTTGCAAGGAATGTTAAACCAAGGCAACCCCCAACCTATCATCAACAACCTGCTACCCACACAAAATATAAACCCATCACAAATATCCCAACAACCAAATGATCCTACATTACAAGCACATGCCTTAGCTTTAGAGAAAGCACAACAAGCTTATCAATAATCCATATAATAGAAGCAACAACAACAAAAAAACAATGAAAACAAGAAACCCTAACAACACAACAATAATAGACACAACAACACGAAGCCTTAGAATCACAACATGTAACCCTATTAGCACAACAATAACATAAACAATAGTAAGTAGCCCTAGCAGCACAACAATAGTAGCAACAACAACAATCAAGCTTAGTAGCACAACAAGAAGACCTATCAACACAAAAACAACAACAACAACATCAAGAAGCTTTATTAGCATAGAAACAATAGTAGGCCCTAGTGGCTCAACAACAACAACAAGCAACCTTAGTAGCCCAACAAAAACATGCCTTACTAGCTTAGCAGTATTCCCAACAACAATAAGGTTACTAATAGAATCCACAATAGAACATCATTAATACAAACATGTTAGGAACATATACATCAACACCATAATCACCTTTGCAATACCCCACCCCTTCATACACACCATACAACACACCTTCATATCAGAATCCCATGTACAATCCATCCACCATCTCATAAAACTCAACGTATGTTCCTCCACCAAATCCCCAAGATAATGTAGCATCACAACTTAAAGCATTATCACAAGAAATGCAAAATCATTAGATGAGAAAAATTAAAAAGCCCCATACACAAAACCTATGTCCTTATCCATTCGATCAAAACATTGCAATGGTACCATTCCCTTCTAGTTTTGAAGTCCCAAAATTCAATAAATGCAAAGGGAGAGGAATTATTGTTCACCATATCAAAGAGTTTAACATCATGTGTATGGAGGTGGTTTACAATGAATCCTATTTTATCTGCTTCTTTCTACGAAGCTTGATAGACCCAACAATCAAATGGTTTTCTCAATTGGCTCTAGGTATCAAAACCTTTCAAGAAAACACTAATAAATTCATAGATAACTTCTCCTTTAACCTTGACATGGATGTAATCCTATAATATTTTTATACTCTCAAAAAATAAAGGAGAATATTTCACCAATTTCTCATAACGATTGAGGAAAAGAGCTAGTAAGAGTAAGCGGCCCATCCCCAATGAGCAATAAGTGCATATCATCATAGAAAATCTAGATCCAGATCTATCTTTCCACTTGAAGATGCATTTCATTACGTCTTATAGTGAGATTGTCCCTATATCCCTTAACATCAAGAGAGATCTAATCATGGAAGGAAATACTCAAGCTTACAAAGGAAACTGCCCATTAACTAGTTCAAATGAGAAGCCTCATATCTAGGCTAAGAAAAAAATTGTGACCATTGATGGGGTGGTAGATGCTAAGGTGGTCCTAAGTTCTCCTAGGCCAAACAATAATCAAATAGCTAATGTTCAACCAATTTTGCAACAAGCATCACAATCACAAAACAATAAGATCAACAACATAGAAATGCAACAAAGACTAACCCCTAACAAGAACAATTATCCAAAACACAAGTACACACAATTATTAGAACCTATTGAAACCATCAAGAAGAAATTGTTAGAGTAAAATATAATAACACTTCCCAATTTCAAAAACTACAAAGAACCATATGATAAACCACCCTGGTACAATGAAAATAGTCTTTGTAACTTTCACAAAATCAAAGGACACAAAATAGTGAACTACATGAGGCTCAAAAATATTAATCAAGATCTTATAGAGAGAAAAGCTATATTTGTTGAGGTACCATCCGAAAATCAAGATATTAATATATAAAAGAACCGTATATTAAATCATATCGAAAAAAAAAACACTAGAAAAACTAAGGATTAGAGAAACATGCAAGATACCTATTCCAATGTGCTTGCTTCTTGTGATAATGTAATTTCCATCATCACCATTAAAGGGCCTAGTGTGGAGTGTGGAGTCACCATACTACATGGAAAATTCACCATCCAAGGAGTCCCATCTCAATCTAGGGAGCAACCTAATTTGCTTACATCCATTCATAGAAAGTACAATCTCCTAGATCAACTTAAGAAGAACCTCAAACATATTTCTATCTTGGAACTACTAAGGCTATCCCCTGCATATAGGGAAATATTAGAGAAAGCTTTATCTTCATTATCCATCCTAGAGGATATTGATATAGAACAATTTCAAGCTATGGTTGGGCATATCACTTATCATCTTCTCACCTTCTCGAAGCAAGACCTACCATTGCAACCATCTCATGATCATTCTTTGCACATTGAGGTAATTATCCATAAGAACAAGGTTAAAAGAGTATTAGTAGATGGAGGTGCTAGTCCAAACATTTTCACCCTTCAGTTGATCAAAAAGTTGGGCTATTCAGAGGATACTATTGAGAAAGCAAATAGTACAACCATCTGAGCATATGATGATCAAGACTGGGTATTGCAAGGAATCATCACACTACCCATCCAAGTAGGACTCATCATTTTAGAGACTACATGCCAAGTATTAGACCTTCATCTTCCCTATAATATCCTACTTGGGTGACCATGTATCCATGACCTAAAAGCTATAGCTTTGAACTATCATCAATGTGTAAAGTTTCCTTTTTGAGGGTCGAGAAGATACCATCCATGGAGATCCTGAACCTTTTTACTACTACAAAAGGCTTGAGGCCATGTTTTACAAGATACCCCAGATTCCTAAAAGTTATGAAGGGCCTACACCATCCTCCTAATTTTTTGACCCATCATCCCTTGCATCTACCTCAGAAACAAAAACACCTATGGTGGAGAACATTCTTGATATCAAAGTAGTGATCTAGGATGATGGTTGTGGAAACTATAAACTAATGAAGGATACCTTTGTCTTGGGAGAGATACCTCTTTCTCCTAAATCCAATGGGAAACCCACATCTAGCAATGAAGCAACTAAAACAATCAAGATGATAGCTACCACCTTCACCAAGTGGGGGGATTTGAACAAGGAGGATGTTAGTGAGGAGGATGTCTCTAAATGGCTATATGAAGAAGAATGACCTATCCCTGTCCTTCCCATGGAATATGACAACAAATTCTTCTAGCTAATGAAGGGGTGGGGCTACATAAATAATGAGAAGCTAGGAAAAAATGACAATGGTTCGCTACAACCCATCATTCCTGAGAAATTCCCAAAGAATATTGGATTAGGTTGTTCTACTAGAAAAGTTACAATTCTTGGTAAAGGTACTTCAGCAAAATGAGTTGAGCTTCCTCTTGGTTAGCCACATCACATGATACTACCCTAGATGACTTCCTCCTTTATGTTGTTTACCTATTTGAGAATAAATCCATTTTTGTGATATCCACAACATCCTTCACCCTGAGCAACCAAAATACTGAAATAAGCCTAATATACCCACAACTCATTGACTTGGACCAACAAGGACCACTAATTCTAGATTTATTCAAAAATGATGAAATGATCTCAGAAATCATGGGACTCCATGACAAATTAACATGGGAAGATCATAAAGTAGGTTTTTACATAGAGATAGAGATAGGGGCATAATATAGGGAGATGACTGAATCCTTCAATCATAAAATTAATGAAATGCAACTAACATGTAAATCCCTAAGTGAAAACCACACTATGGCACTTTTTGATCCTAAAATAGTAAAAAAAGGATGTGTTTGAGGGTTAAGACCTCTTTTGGTGCCCAAGGATGAGGGATTAAATATCCTTCTTAGTGCAATGCATCCAAAAAAGTCAATAGTTCTAGGAAAAACCACTGTAGTCAATGTGGGAATAGAAGAAGCATCCAAGATAAATTTTTATATCAAATCCTTATTGGATGAAGAAAAAAAGAACCTAACAACATTCCTAAAAGAGTGAAGATCTAACTTTGCATGGTCATGCATAGATATTCTAGAGCTCGATCCAAAAGTAGTTGCACATCACTCAGTAGTATATCTTGATGCCAAACTAGTAAAGGATAAATTAAGAAAGATGCACCCTTAGATAGCACTATTGGTGAAACTTGAGTTACAAAAGATTATTGACATTGGATTCATCTAACTGATAGATTATCTTGAGTGGGTGTCTAACCTAGTACTAGTCTCGAAAACCATTGGGGGCATGTCAAAATATGCACGGATTTTAGAGACTTAAAAAAGGCATACCCGAAGGATGATTTACCTTTGTTAGGTATTGTGGTTGCATTGCTAATATGTGGTTGTCATTAATGTCAACACTATTAGCATTGATGATGCGTAAGGCTGTATATGTCAAAGATATTTAGAAAATTGTATTAAATATATTGTAGGAAGCCAATGGACCTGAGAAGGTCAGAATGTTGGAAATTTCTACATGTTTAAGATCTGAAGGTGCACATCAAAGGGTTTGTTGTTGAGCCTATCTAGTGTGTTGTTTGTAAGTTTCATTGGTACACAACAAGATTTGAGGAAGTTATGAAGTTCTATGTATCTAAAGTCATTTTGTTACTATAGCAGGTGTTCTTGGAAGAAGTGGATTAAATTTGAGTAATTTTAGTTGTTGTTCATGTACCTATGTCATTCATGGATGAGTCTAGATCATGCTCTATCCTTTTTGTATGTCTACATTGATCGATGTGTTTGTGATCAAAGATTTTTTTGATGTGTGCTCAATTTTTCATGTTCTTTGACGACATGATGGTAGTAGCATGTTGCAGATCCATAAGGATTAATATTTTATTGTTTGGCATGTTCTAAGGTGTTTTTTTGGGTCCTCACTATGTTGTAACTGACTTGTGTTGGTGTGCATTAAGATTTATTCATGTATTGAGGCCGATAGTTGTAATTCATTATTTATTTGTGGCCAACAGAGTAGTTGATGTAAATTCGTGTGGTGGATATATATGAGTGATTTTTTACTAATTCTGTAGTGTGCTCAATGTATGTTCGGTGTGTGCAAGTGATGTACATGTGCGAATAAAGGTCAAATCATTCAAGAGTAGAGAAGAGTGTGCAAGAGTGTGTAGAAGTTTGTGTGTACCTAACCAGAACTATAATCAGCCTTTTGTAGAAACTAATTTCTCAGCTCAAACGTATTAGATGGATTTAATCTGATTATTGTATGTAAGGAAATGAGCCTTCCTCTGATAAATGTGCTCTAGGTAGTGTGCCTGAATGCAAGTACATTCCCTTTTCATTCTTCATTATACTTTTAACAGGGTATAATCTTGTGGACTAATATCCACTGTGGTTTTTCCCCTAACAGGGTTTCCATGTATAAAATATTGGCGTTCATGTGTCTCTGATGTGTTATTGATATATGCTTGCACTGTTAATTATCATATCTAAGATTTAAGATTGATTAATGTTGATTAAGTTTGATTTTGGTAACAACTGATTCACCCCCCCTCTCAGTTGTCTATCCTTGTTTTTCCAACAATTGGTATTAGAGCTAGTTCCTCTAAAGAAGCCTAACAACTTGAGGTGATCAAGATGGAATCATACAAGAAGGATAGTCCTAGATTCGATGGTATAAACTACTCTTTATATCAATTCAGAATGGAATGTCATTTGAAGTGCATTGGAGAACCTTTCTGGAAGATCACATAGAGTTTAGACACTATTTGTCAGAATTTTATGTCCTCTAAAGATGAGATCAAGCAAGAAGAAGCTAATACCAAGGCTATTGAAGCATTGTTGAGTGATTTGGCATATTCAAAGATGACAAATGTGTTAGGATTGAAGACTGGATATCAGATCTGGAAAAATTTGGAAACATTGTACGAAGGAGATGTAGTAGTGAAAAGTGCTAAGCTGCAAAGTTTAAAAGGCAAGTGGGAAGACATGAATATGAAAAAATCCTCTCTTTTTCTCAAAAGATAAATGAACTTTTTATGAGCATTAGATGTGCTAGTGGAACCTTGGATGAAGAAGAAATTGTGGTTAAGATACTTAGATCAATGCCTCCCTCCTATAAAAAAATAGCTCATGTTATTGATGAACTCAGGATAGTGGAAAATTTGACAAGAGACATGCTGATTGGAAAACTTGTTGCCTTTGAGTTAAGTGAATTTGGTGGATCTACTCCTAAGACCGAGTCTGCATTCAAAGCTATTGTATCTAGAAAATTCCAAAAAATATACAATCTAGGAGAGAGTTCCAAAAGGACATTGAAATATGAAGATGAGATGAAAAATATTGAAGATGAAGAAAAAGAATTAGAAGAACTGGAAGCATTGATTGTGAAAAGACAAGCCAGGATAGTAAGTACAAGGGAAAGTTACCTATTAAATTTTTTTCTTGTAGTAAAATAGGTCATTTTTCATCTAAATGTCTTAAAATAGTTTCTAAGTACAAACCTGAGAAGACTAGATTTCAAAGGAAATGCTATTATGCTGGAGAAGGTGTAACTATTGAAGAATCTGATAAAGAAACTATTAATGAATATGAATGGGTATTCATTTCTATCAGAGAAAATGGTCAGGTGTCCACTTAATCTACTAGTAATGTGAATATTGAGAAATCTCTTGCAGCAAAAACTAAAGAAAAGGATGAGTGGGTAATTTATATCAGATGCTCACATCATATGACTACTGATATAGGCAAGTTTGATGCTAGAAGTGATGAAGGAATATTTTTGGGTTACTCTTCTAAAAGAAAAGCTTACTGGTGCTTTAATAAGAGGTTAAAGAAAATGGTTGAAAGTGAAAATTTCAAGGTTGATGAAGATATTGTTAGACCATCTAGGTGTAGTGGATATGACTCAGATGATCAACATGATAATACTAACAATGGAAATAATCTTCAGACATAGAATCAACTTCAGATTCTTCTGGTGAACCAAGGGAATCTAGAGGTAGAGACTAGCAGAAGTGTAGAAGAAAGAACACAAGAACAAGACATTATAGAAAATCCTAAAAGTCCCAAGTATGTAAGGCGAAATCACTCTGAGAGTCAGATCATAGGAGACAAGAGCAAAGGTGAGAAAACTAGAAGAATAAGTTTGGAAGAAAACTATCTAAATTCCAAAGCTGAGCCCAACAATATCAATGAAGCATGCAAAGATCATCATTGGATGGAATCCATGAAAGAATAACTAATACAGATAGAGAAAAATGATACATAGGATCTTGTTCTTAGACCTCAGAAAAAAAATATGATTAGAACCTAATGGGTGTTTCAGAATAAGCTAAATGAGCAAGGTGAATTAGTCAGAAATAAAGAAAGACTAGTTTGCAAAGGGTACTCACAAATGGAATGTATTGATTTTGAAGAAATATTTTCCCTTATTTCTAGAATTAAAGCTGTAATATTATTTTTTTCTTATGCTACTTTCAAGAATTACAAAGTCTATCACATGGATGTAAAGTCAACATTTTTAAATGGTGAGCTAGAAGAAGAAGTCTATATTGAACAACTAGATGTATTTCAATTGACTAATGAAAAGGACATGGTATGCCAATTGAAGAAAGCTCTATATAGACTTAAGCAAGCTCTCAGGACTTGGTATGATAGATTGGATAAATAATTATTGTTGCTTGGATTCAACAAAGGTACTCTTGATAGAAATTTGTATTTCAAGTTGGATTAGAATAAAGAATTAATCTTTGAAGTCTTTTTTGATGATATTATTTTTGAAGGTGATGTTGATTTGTGTATGAAGTTTGCTGATGAAATGAAAAATGAGTTTGAAATGTTAATGATAGGAGAGCTGAAATTATTTTTAGGACTGCAAATCACTCTGTTAGATGATGTAATTTTCATATCTCATTCTAAGTATGTGAAAGAGCTACTAAATTTTTTTGGCATGGATGATTTAAAGGTATTTGGTACACTAATGGTAACTAGATGCAAAATTACACAGAATAATGATTCTCCTAAAGAAAATCAAATAAGATATAGGTCAATGATTGGTGGTTTACTCTATTTGACTCAGACTAGGCCAGATATAATGAATGTTGTATGCATGGTTGCTAGATTTCAAGCTAATCCAAAAGAGTCTCATATGACTGTTATGAAAAGAATTTTCATATACCTAAAAGGGACAGTTGATCTTGGTCTTTGTTATCCTAGGGATGATGATCTTATCCTAAGTGCTTTCACTGATTTTGATCAGATAGGAGATGTGGATGATAGGAAGAGTACTAGTGGTGGTGTATTCTTCTTAGGGAAGAAGTTGGTATCTTGGCTAAGAAAAAAGTATAATTTCGTTTCATTGTCTACTATTGGGGTAGAATATATTTCTACTGCAAATAGTTGTACTCAAGTTTTGTAGATGAGGAAAATGTTGAGAGATGTCAGAATTGAGTATGAAGAACCCATTACCATATTTTGTGACAATTCAAGTTCCATAAACATTTCCAAGAATCTAGTGCTGCATTCAAAGACAAAACATATATCCATCAAATATTACTTCCTGAGAGATAAAGTAAGTTACAAAGAAATTAGACTGGATTACATACCTACCAGGGAAAAAATTGTAGACATCTTTACTAAGCCTTTTCCTAAGGATAATTTTGAGTATCTCAAAGGTAAGTTAGGGGTGATTTCCCCTCTTGATCAGAACTAAGAGATGTAGGTCTTTGCATTAGTTTGTGAATTCATAGCCATATCTTATTCCAGATTGATTTTGTGGTGGTTGCTACTTAGGGGGAGTAGTCAGATGATTCAAATATGTGATCAGAGAATGTGTACCTTTTCCATTGATGTCAAAGGGGGAGAGAAGAGCAATGTGAAAAACATAGGAAAAGAAGGAAATAGGAAAATAGTGCACAATATCAGGGAGAGATTATTGGAGAAGAGCTAGTTGGGTTGATAGCATTATTTTTCACATAATGTGTTGCCATCGATGCCAAAGGGGGAAATTTTTGGATGTTTTGGTTGCATTGTTGATATGTGGTTGTCATTGATATCAACACTATTAGCATTGATGATGCTTAGGGTTGTCTATGTTGAAGATATTGAGAAAATTGTACTAAATATATTGCAAGCAACTAGTGGAGCTGAGAAGGTCAGAATGTTGGAAAGTTATACACGTTGAAGATTTGAAGGTGCACATCAAAGGTTTTTTTTTTGATCTGATATATTGTGTTTTTTGTAAGTTTTAGTGGTATGCATCAAGATTTGAGGAAGTTATGAAGTTCTATGTATCTATAGTCATTTTGTTACTGCAATAGGTCTTCTTGGAAGAAGATGATAAAATTTTGGTAATTTTAGTTTTTGTGCATGTACCTATGTCATTCATGCATGAGTCTAGATCATTCTCTATCCTTTTTGTACATCTACATTGATTGGAGTGTTCATGATTGAAGATTTTTTCGATGTGTGCTCGAGTTTTCATGTTCTTGGCCGACATGATGGTAGTAGTGTGTTGCAGATCCATAAGGATTAATATTTTATTGTTTGGCATGTTCTAAGGTGTTTTTTGGCGTCCTAAATATGTTGTTGTTGAATTGTGTTGGTGCTCATTAAGATTGACTCATTTATTGAGGCCAATAGTTGTAATTCATTATTTATTTGTGGCTGACAGAGTATTTGATGTAAATCTGTGTGGCAGATATATAAGAGTAATTGTTTTCTCATTTTTTAGTCTGCTTAGTGTATGCTCAGGGTGTACAAGTGATGTACATATGTGAATAAAGGTTAAATCATTCAAGAGAATAGTAGAGTGTGGAAGAGTGTGTAGAAGTTTGTGTTTTCCTAACCAGAACTGTAGTCAGGATTTTGTAGAAGCTAATTTCTCAGTTCAAACTCATTGGATGGATTTAATCTAATTATTGTATCTAAGGCATGAGCCTTCCTCTGAGCAATGTGCTCTAGTCAATGCGCATGAGTGCAAGTGATTTCCATTTTCATTCATCATTATATTTCTAATAGGGTATAATCTTGTGGACTAACATCCATCGTGGTTTTTCCCCTAACAGGGTTTCCATGAATGAAATCTTAGTGTTCATGTGTCTTTGATGTGTTATTGATTTATTCTTGCACTATTAATTATCAGATCTAATATTTAATATTGATTAATGTTGAGTAAGTTTGATTTTGGTAACAACTGATTCACCCCCCCTATTAGTTCTCTATCCTAGTTTTTCCAACAACAACCTCTTCCTAACATCGACCTCATCATGGATTTAATAGTTGGGTATGAAATTTTTTCACTCATAGATTGTTTTTTAGGCTATAATCAAATCATGATCACTAAGGATGATCAATACAAAACTGAATTCACTTGTCCATGGGGAACATATTGCTAGAAAATGATGCCAGTTGGGCTGAAGAATGCAGGAGGAACCTATCAAAGAGAAATGAATCTCACCTTTCATGACATGATCCACAAAATAGTTGAAAACTATGTGGATGATATTTTGGAAAAATACAAGAAAAGGAGTGAGCACATAGAAGTCTTGGGACCCATATTCTACAGACTTGAAGAGTACAAGGTATGGGTGAATCCAAAAAGTGTGTCCTTGGGGTTATATCAAGGAAGCTTCTTCGCTACATTGTATCACAAAGAGGGATAGAAATTGATCCAACAAAAGTTAAAGGAATTATAGACATGGAACCTTCATAAACACTGAATCAGGTGAGAGGGTTACAAGGAAGATTGTAGTCTATCATAAGGTTCATAGCATAATTATCAGATAAAATTCACCCTTTCTTGCATCTTCTCCATTAAGTAATAACTTACAAGTGGGATGAGAAGTGTGATAAATCTTTCCAAAAAATCAAGGACTACCTATTGACACCTCTAGTTCTCATGCTATGGATACTAAAAAAATAATTTATCTTGTATATCTCAGCACCGTTAGTAGAACTGGGTGCTCTTCTAGCACTTCATGATGAAAATGGAAAGAAAAGATCCATCTATTACATTAGAAAGACCTTGGTGGGCTATGAAATGAACTATTCATCCATTTAGAAAGCATGCTTAGTGGTATTTTTTGCATCACAAAAGTTTAGACATTCCATGTTGCCACATAAAACCAAGCTTATTGCAAAGGTCAACCCATTAAAATACCTATTATCCAAAGCAGCTCTTATAGGGTGATTGGTTAAATGCATGATTACCTTGACTGAATTTGATATAGAGTATGTTGAGCGCAAGGCAAAAAAAGGACAAGTGATCATAGAGTAACTAGAAGAAGCACCTATTTATGTAAAGAATCCATTGATATCAAAATTCCCTGATGAATCAATGTTCATTTGTCAACCTAATAGATCAGTGGAAAATGTACTTTGATGGATTATTTACCCAACATGGATCAAGGGCGGGTATTCTTTTTATCACCCCTCAAATTGATTGTATTCCAAAGTCATACCAGCTATCATTTTCATGTACTAACAACATTGCTAAGTACAAAGTCCTAACCATAAGTCTAAGGATTGCATTTCAATGGTAGATATAAGATTTGAAAGTCTATGGAGACTCACAACTGGTTATCAACCAAGTTAATGATGACTACCAAACTAAGGATGATAAGCTTACTCTTTACAAGAAGATGGTAGAAACTCTCAAGGACATTTTCATTGATATAAATTTTGAGCAGATTCCTTGCATGAATAATTGAGTAGTAGATGATATGGAATCAATTAGACCATTATTAGACATCTTGCACAACATACTTCAATGCAAACTCTTGGTAGAATAACTTCTTGTAAAAACTTTTGAAATCCTAGAATCTAAATTTATGTGTGTCATCATTGGTCTTGGATCCCCATGGTATCATGATATATTCACCTACCTTAGTAGAGGAACTATCCCATTGGATATCACCTCCAACCCTAATAAGACCTTTGTTAAGAAGGCATCTCAATTTGTGATCCTAGGTGATACTCTTTACTGCTAAAGCATTGAGGGGACATTACTACAATGTCTCAACCAAGAGAAAGCCTTGACCACTTTAACAAAAGTACACAATGGCATATGTCATTCCCATTCTAGTGGTATGGATTTAGCTAGGAAAATTTTGAGGATGAGATAATATTGGACAATCGTGGAAAGAGAAGCCCATTAGTATGTGCATAAGTGTGTCCAGTGTCAACAACATGGAGATATTATTCATTCCCTAGTTGAGGAGTTCCAACCAATTGTCACACCTTGGCCTTTCTCATAGTGGGGTCTTTACCTCATTAAAAAATTTACTACCACCTCATCTAATGGCCAAAATTTCATCATAACAACGAATGAGTACTATACCAAGTCACTAGAAGTCATTCCTTTGAATTACATAATGACGAAGAAAATTTCCAAATTTATCTTGAGTTACCTTAGCTACCATTATGGTGTCCCACAAACCATTATCTTAGAAAATGGAACACCCTTTTGTTGGATGTTGTGGTTGCATTTTTGATATATGGTTTTCATTGATGTCAACACTATTACCATTAGTGAATCTGAAGGTTATATATGTTGAAGACATTGAGAAAATTGTAATAAATATATTGCAAGCAGCGAGTGAAGCTGAGAAGGTTAGAATGTTGGAAAGTTGTGAACATGGAATTTTTAGTGGCACACACTAAAGGGATTGTTGTTAAGTCTATCTAGTATGTTGTTTGAAAGTCTCAATGGTACACATCAAGATTTGAGGAAGTTATGACGTTCTATGTGTCTATAGTCATTTTGTTACTGTAGTAGGTGTTCTTGGAAGAAGAGGATGAAATTTTGGTAATTTTAGTTGTTGTACATGTACCTCTGATGTTCATGGATGAGTATCGATTGTGCTCTATCATTTATGTACATCCAAATTGATCGGAGTGTTTTTGATCAAATATTTTTCCCATGTGTGCTCAATTTGTCATGTTCTTGGCCGACATGATGGTGGTAGCATGTTGCGGATCCATGAAGATTAATATTTTATTGTTTGGGTCGACACTATGTTTTGATCAACTTGTGTTGGTGCACATTAAGATTTATTCATGTATTGAAGCTGATAGTTGTAATACATTATCTATTTATGACCGGTAGAGTAGTTGATGTAAATCCATGTGGCAGATATATAAGAGTGATTGTTTACTCATTTTGAAGTTTTCTCAAAGAATGCTCAAGGTGTGCTCGGTGTGTGCAAGTGATGTACATGTGTGAATAAAGTTAAAATCATTCAGGAGAAGAGAAGAGTGTGAAAGAGATTGAGCAGAGTGTGGAAGAGTGTGTATAAGTTTTTGTGTGCCTAACTAGAACTGTAATCAGCCTTTTGTAGAAGCTAATATCTTAGTTCAAACTCATCAGATGGATTTAATCTGATTATTGTATGTAAGGCAACAAGCCGTCCTCTTATCAGTGTGCTCCAAGTTGTGTGCGTAAATGAAAGTGCATTCCTAATTCATTCTTCAGTATACTTCTAATAGGGTATAATCTTGTGGACTAATATCCACTGAGGTTTTTCCCCTAACAGGTTTTGCACATAAAAAATCTATGTGTTCATGTGTCTTTGATGTGTTATTGATCTATGCTTGCACTGTTAATTATCAAATCTAAGATTCAAGGTTGATTAATGTTGAATAAGTATGCTTTTGGTAACAATGGATTCACCCCCCCTCTCAGTTGTCTATCCTTGTTTTTCCAACAATTGGTATTAGAGCTAGTTCCTTTAAAGAAGCCTAATAGCTTGAGATGATCTGAGATGGCATCATACAAGAAGGATAGTCCTATATTCAATGGTATAAATTACTCTTTATGGAAATTCAGAATGGAGTGTCATTTGAAGTGCATTGGAGAACCCTTCTGGAAGATTACATAAAGTGCATATACTATTCCTCAAAATGGTCCCTCCTCTAAAGATGAGATCAAGCAAGAACAAGCTAATACCAGGGATGTTGAAGCATTTTTGAGTGCTTTGATAGATTAGGAGATGAAAAATTTGTTAGGATTGAAGACTGCATATCAGATTTGGAAAATGCTAGAAAGATTATATGAAGGAGATGCACTAGTGAAAAGTGCTAAGCAACAAAGTCTAAAAGGCAAGTGGGAAAACATAAATATGAGTGAAGATGAAAACATCCTCTCTTTCTCTCAAAAGATAAATGAACTGGTCATGATCATTAGACGTGCCGGTGGAACCTTGGATGAAGAATAAATTATGCCTAAGATACTTAGATTTGTGCCTCCCTCATACAAAACAAAAACTCATGCTATTGATGAGCTCAGGACAATGAAAAATGTGACAAGAAACATGCTGATTGGAAAAATTGTTGCTTTTGAGTTAAGTGAATTTGGTGAATCTAATCCTAAGACCGAGTCTGCATCCAAAGCTACTCTATTCGGAAAAAGCCAAAAGAGATACAATCCAGGTGAGAGTTCCAAAAGGACATTCAAATATGAAGCTGAGATGAAAAATATTGAAGATGAAGAAAAAGAATTAGAAGAACTGGAAGCATTGATTGTGAAAAGAGAAGCTAGAGGTGATGGTAATTACAAAGGAAAACTACCTATCAAATGTTTTACTTGTAGTAAAATAGGTCAATTTGTATCAAGATATCTTGAAAGAGTTTCTAAGTACAAACCTGAGAACACTAGATTTCAAAGGAAATGCTATTATGCTGAAGAAGGTGTAACTGATGAAGAATCTGATAAAGAAACTTGAAATGAAGATAAATGGGTATTCATTACTGTTGATGTAGAATTTTGCATGTAGCAACAGTCTCATGGGAAACTTAGCTATTGGGGGATGTTATGCGCTAGCTAAGTGACCTCTGGGATTTTACCGAAGCTGGCTCTTCATTTAGTGGGGGAGTAAAAGGTAAGAAAGATAGTAGAAATATAAAATTTACAATACATGCAATGTACCAAAGTCTTAAGAAAATTTACCAGAGCACAGTGCAAAATGCAAAGGCCCGAACCACTAAATTGTTGTTCATTAAGATAATTTTCTCAAAAGCACTTAAAATGTAAGAGTACCCTCTAATTTGCATAACATAACCTTAGCATAACTATTAGCTAACACAAAAGAGTCGAAGAAAACATGATCTATATTTATTGAGTTATGAAGGATTACAAAAAGCTAAAGAACAGGCATTCATACAATGAAAGAAGAAAATGACATAGACCAATAGTCTCACTAAATGCATGAATAAACAGAAAGGCCGAATTTATTTGGCAGAGTCTGGAGTCTTCAAATTGAAAAAAACTATTACAAAGGCCTTCTTCCTAGTGCTCGGGAGTTTTACAAAACTTAATCAACCACAATAAAAAGAAACATGGTTGTACATATAGGCTAGTCCACCGCTTGAAAATGCACCAAGAGAAGAACAAACTACGAGCAGAGACTGATGGCCCATATCACCTCGAGCCACCATAGCAAACATCAATTGCCCAGTAGCATGACAGCGAAGCCACGACATGGAATGGAAAACCATGCAACAATAGGAGGGAACATGCAGGGCCACAACAAGAAACGTGGCAACAGGCGAGTACGAAAGGTCTAGCGGCTTTTCCAAGGTAACTAGCACAGGAGTAATCACTACGTGTCACTCAAATGGAGCCCAGAAAAAATTTGAAGAGATGCTTGGTGAAAAGCTCTGAGAGGGAGCCACATGGAGCGCTCTGAGCAAAAGAAAGTACAAGGTGGGCCTAGCTCAGAAAGCAACCAGAGAAAGCCACGCGACATGCAGATGAAGACCAACAAAAAGAGAAGCAATGCAAAAAGGAGAAAGCCTCGAGAGGTAGCCACGTGGAGCACTCCAAGGGCAGTGAGTATTTGTAAATTAAGGCACAACCACAAAGGTAAATATAAAACTACAAAGGCTTGGTAGTTTTTTGTTGAAAAGTTTGGCGACTCACAGGGGCATTTTGCTCACGGAATGAAGAACCCCAGAAACTTTGGTTTAGCATCCCTAAACTAATCACAACCTCGAGAGTGCAGCCTACAGACTGGTCTAGACTTCGTTCAAAAATGCAAAGAGAGCTCACAAATTATCATGAGCCATTCTTAGATCGATGATTCCCTTAAAAGGCAATCTGCCTGATACTTTTGTTTCCAATTCCAATTGGAAGAAGAGTTGTTCCAGCTGATGCAAGATTCCCTCAATTTTCTCGATGGTGAAAGATTGATCAAAAGATTGGAAGACAGAAAGGTCTTGCTTCTTCTCTTCAATCATTGCAACAATGTGCTCCACACCCGCTACCGCTTGATCTACAATGAAGGGTGAAGGGAGGCCTCTTTGAGTCAAATGGGAAAATTTTGCCTGCATGTCGCTGGTAACCTAGTTCAATCAAGCTCTGCATTCTACTACCTATTCGATGGCCTCGAGCATAGAGATGGGGATACTTACGCCCATGGCTGCCATCATTCAGTCATCAATGCCCACGATACTCAATGCTTCATCAGAAGTTGTATACAACTTTCCTAATAAAATCCTAGCCTCCAAAACCTTGTCAGAAGTTAACTCTTGAACCTGTTGTATTGATTCACTCACTGTTCTGTAAAGGCTAGCAGCTTGCGCCATAAATTTCAAGGTGGGATGAAGAGTAAGGCACAATTCCTTCACCTTGTCCCAGTATGATGCATACAACTCTTTGGAAATCACCAACGAGTTCACCTGGGGTGCAAGAGGTTGGGTCCTTAGGGTACCCAATTCTGCCTCTCTACTGCTCAAATTTGTCTTCAAGCTCGACAAGTTTCTGTCCAATATGGACATCTGCTCCTTTAGAGTGGAGACCTCTTTTTCTTTTTCTACAAGGGCCAATTCTGCCCATTTTGCCTTTTGAATTTCCAGCTCCAAATTGGCATTCATTTCATTAATTTCAACATTGGTGTTCTATCGGAGTTCCTTCATTCCGTCACTTAGCAAGTCAGACTTAGCGTGAAGTTTCTCCTCATTTGCTTGGCTCTTCTCGACCTCCTGCTGGAGAGTCGAAACGATCTCTGTGCTCAAATTTTGCAGCTCCTTGATTTTATTTTCGAAGGCACTCCTCTCCTTCTCTAGGTGCTTTATTTCATTCTCCTGGGCTTTAAACTTGTTCAACCAGATGTCGACCTTGCTTTTGAGCTCTGCTATATGATCATCCTTTTTCTTCACCTGCCGGTTGAGCTTGAGATAATCAGTGGTCACTATTTTTTGGGTCTCCTCCATTAGCTCAACCTTATCTCACAGGTGGGCCTGCTACGATTCTAGCCTGACAGCATTCATAGAATAATCACTCGATAGCATTTCTCCTACCGGTTTAATCACATTAGGAGTGATTTTTGTAAACATCAAGGAATTTTGAATTTCATTGAATACAGTTTGCAAGTGGGGCTCCGCCTATCTAGTTGCATCTTTCTATATTCTTTTGTTTATCCGGTTGGTGTGGGCGCTCTTATTTGCATCAATCTGCAAAAGATATTCCTGGGCAGGGATACCCAAGCCACCAGCAAAAGGGTACTCTTGAGGGATGGCCAGTGGGAAAGACAACATACTTAATGCATCAGAAGTTTTATTGGGCCTCAATATAATGGCAGGGGAGAATGGTAGATTGAATTGGTTGCTTGGAAGGGATGTTAGTGAAGTGTAGGGAAAGGGTGGAGATGCTCCAACTATAGGACTGGGCCTTGGCATTAAAAATTGCTGGCTCATGATCCCAACACTTACACCAAATTGCATTCCAGGCAAGGGATGGAAAGTGGAGGATCAAAGTGGGAAACCAGGAGGGGTAAGATTGGATTGCCCAAGAAATCTAGTGGTAGAGAAAACTGGAGCAGATGAAAAAGCAGGGGTTGACGAGGAAGAAACCAGAGTCATAGTAGAGAGAGAAGAGGGAGGAAAATTTACCTAAGGCTCATGTGGAGCTACAAACATCTCAACCATTTCCTCCATCGGCCGCTCTTCTTCTCCATTGGCTTCTCTGGTTCTTTGTCACTTTTCCTCTGGAGAATCATCAAGGTCAAGAATGTCCGGCCTCCGACCACTGGTAGTCCTCGCCCACTTTCGCATTGATTTAGAGGAACTAGATGGCTTTGATGCTTGCATGTATGGATCTTCCTCTTGTGCAGGCTGTTTACCAGTATCCTTCTTGTGCATTGGATTCTCGACAATGGCAAGGGGATTCTGAGTTACCTCCTCCCCAGGCTCTATGGAAATCTCTTCTCTTCTATACTGTTGTGTAGATATTGAATGGTTCGGAGACCTTTCTATGTCTGGATGCTCATTTTCCCAAATATCATCAAATATTTCATCAAGTGCTACCTCTTCATGAAGCTTTCTAGTTGCCAGAGTCTCCTATCGGTATACCCAAAAGTCTCGAATCTTCTCGAGTGTTTAGAGATGGGTTGATCTTCTGCCTTGGGTTGGCCTTCGTCGTGATGTAATAAAAATTCAGCTTCAGTTGCTAGTTTCTAGAGTCCAGAGTCTCCTGATGTAAAATAAAGTAGGCCAGGAAGGAGGGATACCTGAACTTAGAGCCGACTTGGAATTTGTGCAGCTGCCACCAAATTCCATCATTAATAACTCTTGCAAAATCCAAGAGTGGAGCCTCATAATTCTTCTTCAGCATGAAGTTGAGGCACATTTGAAACTCAAAAACATGTTTGTCTGTATCCAAACCACACACCAGCGCCAGTATAGAAGTGATAGAAGAAGACCCACCTTTCAGGGCCTTCAAATGAAAAGGGAACTTGGGCGGTGCCAAATTACGTGTTGGCTAATTGGTCTCGGAGCGGTAGAACTACTATTCCTTTTAGAGACCTCCCCACTTTTGTTGCATTCTTTTTACTTCAAAAATATCAACCTTGCGGGTCAAGGGAAGTGGGATGCACAATATATCTTGAATAGCTTTAGGGCTAATGACTGCCCTAAAATTATTTCAACTGATCACTCCAATATTTGCGTCAAAGCGTGTCGTGCATGCTGCCAAAATTTATGGGCAAGGGTGTACCAAAGCAACCATATACTACAGAAGCCCATAGAACCACAAACGCTTGTTAAATTGGTCTACTACATGCTTCATTTTTTTGCATGTAGCCTCCCGAAGGCTCATAGGATTTTGGGATAGCTCGGGATCAAAGACGTTATCCCAATCCTCCACAACCGAAGCCTGATCTCTGTGAGGGATTGCATTTAGTATTCTCTGGTCCACCTAATGGGTGAAAGGCCAGTAAGGTCTTGTGGGTATGCCTAGAGTGGCATAAGACTCTTGGTCATAGAGCTACATGCAGGGTGCTCTCCTCATTTGCTTGATTATAGTTGTTGGGGCCAAGCACTCTGTTGGGTTCTCTACAATTTTAGCCATTTTCTCTGGTATTCATAAGAACTTTTCTGCAAACCTTTACAAATGGCTAAATTTTTTTGAAAATTTATTTCGTTCTTACGAATTCCTTAGCTGCTTTATCCTTAGGTAACTCCTTGCAATAAATGTGCTTTTGCATGCCTTAACCTTCCCTTTTGATTTTTGAGAACAGTGGCTGAAAAGGGTACGTGCCAGTCATTCATAACAAGTTGCCATTATCTGTCGCCAGCCTGTCATATGTGCGAAAGAAACACCAACCTGCCAAATTGTTCTCTACATTTAAGAAGTAGCCTCCTGCATGTGGCGACGCTTGATTTTCTTGAAAGACGAACCAAGACAACCTTACAAAATTACTTTTGCAAGCCTTATGAATTTACTGATTTCTTTGAACATACCTAGGTGTGTCACCCAACAACCTTTCTTTAAGATCTCGCCTTGATTCGGATGGGACAACAACTCTTTGTGCTAACACCTGGCCAATCTCCAATGAATGTGGCCACTTAACAGAGCAATTTACAATTGTACCTACATATTCCCATCACCTCACATGCCGCAACATTGAAAACTAAGGCTTGGTGACACACTTGGGCTCAGTTGTAATTATGGCCTACCTCAGCTAGTGAACCCTGGCCAGTCTATAAATAAGGCCCTTGGCAGCATTGTAAATTACAAAGTTTTTCTTGCATTCCAAGCTTAGCAAGCTTTTTATCTTAGTAATTTCATTTTTTATCTAGAAAAGAAAATAACATGGAAACGCCAGTAAGGCTTGTCTCCAAGAAGACTCAGGCTACCTTTTTAGGAAAAAATAGATGCAGGCGCTTAAAGTGCATGACAGGTGTGAATAACTTGTTGTATGTGAAGGAAATCAAGTGGGTCTTGGGGAAAGATTGCATGGAGTATGAGGAGCAGTATCGGGTGAATACTAGCATCTGTTCCCACTTTGTTGCCTTCCTGCTGGACATTAGCGTTTCCAAATGCAAAATATTAAAGCTAACAAAGCGGGTCTTCCCATGATGCTACCTCGAAGGCCTAGAGAATATTGTGCGCGTGGCCCAATTTGGTTGTGGGATCCCCTTGGTTCGCAACATTCACTTGCAGCAACTGCATGGAGGACCTATTCCAACCATGCCCTTCCTCTTCGGCTTCAAGCTAGAAACCCATGAGGAGCATCATGCCAATGTCCGCACCAGTTGCTACTTCCTCATGCATGTGCACTACATTGAAGCATTCCAAAATCTTCAGTGGTACGAATATTTTGAAAGAATGGTCTTCCCCGATCTCGCACTGCTTGTTGCTATGATTGTTGGTCCTTCCACCTAATAACTTGAGAATGAAGATAATCCACATTTTTTTTTATATCTTTCAAGCTCCACTCTATAGCAGACATATGTAAATATTGATACAAGGCCTCTGGCCCCCCAAATATAATGTAAATTTTTGGCTCTTATATATAATATATGTCTTTTTAGAAAACTTAGCCCATTTACAATGTTTTCCTTTTCATTTCTTGCATCATTTCTGTTATTACGAAGCACTGAGAATACCCCAGAACTTAAAGCAGGAAAAATTAATAACATATTTACAATTTACATGGCCTTCACACAAGCAAGATTAATAAAAAAAATTAAGATGTATTCCATTAACTAGAATACTGAGGGCGTTACCTTCTTCGTCTTCCAACTCAAAAGAGTTGAACTATTTGCATTGGGTAATTTTGAAAGGCCCTTCCCAGAGGCTATGCTGACCAGGCTTTGCTCCATGCTCATTGAACTTGAGCACTAAATCCCCACATTGTAACCATTGATCCAATTTCTTTTTGTCAAACCATTTCTTAACCACCTATTGGCGGTTGTTCATCACCTCAAGGGCGTGCTTTTTTTTTATTGCACCTCGAGTAACTCAGAAAACCTCACCTCCATTGCTTTGTTTTGTTCAATTTCCAGATATTTAAGCAATTGTAGGGCAGGAATTTTCATGGCAATAGGCAACAATGCCTCCTTCCCGTACACCATCTCATAAGGAGATGTCTTTAGTATCTACTTGGGCATGATTCAGTTTGCCCATAGCATTGTCCAGAGGTTCCTATGCCATTCTTTCTGGTGTTCCAAGCCTATTTTCTTTACTAATCTGATGAGGTTTTTGTTAGTAGACTCTACGAGGCCATTCCCTTGGGGGTAATAATTAGAAGAGGTTTTCAAGAAAACACCATTCTTCAATGCAAACTGGCTCATCTTTGAGCCAAGGAATTTTTTAGCATTGTCAAAAATGATTGTTTTAGGCAGGCCAAATCTGGCTACCAACTCCTCTAGGAAATTAACAATCTCCACCTTTGTAGCATTTTTTAATGGAATTGCCTCTGCCCACCTGGTGAAGTGATCCGTAGCTATCAATATCCACTTATGTTCGGCTGAGGAGAAAGGGTTAATCATCCCAATTAAATCTAAGCCCCATGGAGCAAAATTTTCTTCTACTACTATAGGCTTTAATGGAATAGCAACATTATTTCTCCTTCCGATGTGAAACTGACATTCATTGCAAGACCTAATTAGTAAGAATGCATCATTAAAAAGTGTTGGCCTAAAATAACCAGCACATATAAATTTAATCATCGTGGTCCTTACAGAAAAATGTCCTCTAGCCGGGCTATTGTGGTATTGATCTAATATTCTCTTAGCCTACTCCTTATTTACACATCTTAGCAGAATGCCATTAAAATTTCTTTTAAATAGGACACCCTCCAGGAGAAGATAATTAATATTTTGCAAGTGATAGAAACACCTTTTAAAAGAGGGAAGATTGATCAGATACCTTCCTATCTGCATGAAGCTTATTCTATCTTCTAACCAGTCACCCTGAGAAGTTTCTTCGTTCAAAAATACAGGTTCCGGAGCCTCAAGCTCTGTCATTGTTTCACTATTTTCTGTGAGATATTCGCACAATCCTTTTCCTTTGATAGTCTTAATAGGTCTGACTTCAATATCATATTCCAGGATCTTTGTGATCCAATTAGCTCTCTTTTCTGTGATTTCCCCCTCCATGATATTCTCCTGCACACTAGGATGTGGTACACAAAAAATCACCTTGTTATATGATATCAAATGTCAAAACTTCTTAAGCCCTTTAACAATGGCAAAGGCCTACTTTTCTACAAAGTTGTATTTTACTTGGTACTCTTTCAAGGTTCATTAATAGAAAGCAATAGGGAACTCCCTTTTCTCTTCATCATTGTTTTGCCTAAGTACTATTGCAATACTATTGCCACCACCAAAAACATACATAATAAAATCCTTTGATAGGTCGGGGTTTACCAACATAGGAGCAGAAGAAATAGCCTCCTTTATAAGCTTGAAAGATTTTCTTGCTTTCGCTATCCATTTGAAAATACAGTCCTTCTTTAGCATCAAGGTAATAGGCCAAACAATACCTCCAAAATCTGGAATGAATCAGCTAATGAAGTTGACCTTACCCAGGAAAGACTGCACACCTTTTTTGTTGACAGATAACAAAAGTTCCCATATCGCATCAACTCTTTCTAGATCAATGGAAATGCCCTCTTTTGAGACAACATATCCCAATAGCTTCCCCTGGGGGATTCCAAACACACATTTCTTTGGATTTAAAGAAATCTCGAATTCCTGGCACTTCTAGAAGACAAGCTCCAAATGCTCAAACTGATCATCAACAGATTTTAAAAATACTATCAAATCATCCAGAAAGATGAGTATAATCTTATGGATCAAATTCTTGAAGGCAATATCCATAGCCCTCGAAAAAGTGGCTCCAGCATTCGAAAGTCCAAAAGGCATCTTGGCATATGCATAAGTCCCCCACTTTGTGGTGAATGTTGTCTTGTATTGGTCCTCCTCTTTTACTCGAATCTGGTTGTAGCCCGAAAAACCATCCAACATTGAAAACATTTTGGAGCCAGCTACAGTTTGCAAAATTACCTCCATTGAAGGCAGGGGGTAATGATCCTTTAAGGATGCTCTATTCAGGTCTCAGAAGTCTACACATAGGCGTATGTCCCTATTTTTCTTTTGGACTAGCACCAAGTTTGACACCTAGGTGCTATGTTTGATTGGAAACACTATTCGGGTTGCGATCAACTTATTTAACTCTTGTGACATGAGAGACTCTATCTTTGGGTTCACAGGTCTCTGCCTTTGATGGACTGGCTTCATCCCTTCTGATAACTCAATTGTATGGTCGATGATCCTCGGATCATATCCTTTAAGATCGTCATATGACCAGGCTACTACACTTGGATATTCTTCACAAAAATGCCTTAGTCTTTCCTTATTCTTCTGAGAAACTTCTCTCCCAACCTTGAGCTTTTTATCTTCCCTGATATGCAAATCAGTGTAATCGCCTTTGTCAGCCACGAGCTTCCTTTTGTCTCTCGTTGCATCCTCAGAATCAAACAAGCTCCCTAGAGTGACTAGCCCTCTCGAAAGCTTATTTGATTTCAACTAGATAATTTGATCCCCATAAGCTTCGGCAATATTCAATTGCAGTTGACCGTAAAATTCACCAGATGACTAAAGGAATGATGCAATATGAGCATCGCTATCGAACACTTGCCAATCTTGACTGTTATCTGGAATAGCGGGTCTTACAGTTACCCTTACTACATGCTTATTTCTCAATAATTCGGCGGCAGGCTCAAATTGAGCCCTGATAGTTGCCATTTTGTTGGCTTCAAAGATCTTCTCCCTCGGTATAGCCTGAATATTGAATGCCTCAAAGTTGTTGATCAGATCTTAGACTCTATATCGATAGGATCACATTAGCTTGCTCTTTAGGTTTCATAGTTGACATTGGCTTTGTGGCCGACATGTCTGGTTGTTTGGCAATAATAGGGGTGATGGATGGAGACTTTGCCTTCGGAGGAAGTGGACTCAAAGAGCTAGGAATAGCTGCCTTAGACTATGGTGGGATGGGCAATAGGCCTGCTACTAGGCTAGGTGCCGATTGCGATGGAGCATTAGTAGGCAAGGTTGTGAACTCTTCGGTGAATCTACGCTTTGAATGCATGTTGTAATCAGATCGCACTTGGGGCACTTTATCCATAGGGATGTCATTTGGAAATGATGACTCCTCTCCTTCCATCCAAGAAAAGAGAGCCTGGTTTGGAAAAATGTTCGATTCTTGCTAAATGGACATCCCTTGCATTTGAGTGGTAAGAACAACATTGTCCATTTGCTAAGAGGCGTACGATTGGTTGTTGGGGTCTGATGCGCCACCTTGGCTATGCTGGTCCGTGATCTTTTGTTGCAAATTTCCCCGTGGACAATTTATTGGCATGTGTGCATCATTGTAAGGAAAGCACCATGAATTGGCATCTTCAGCTAAGTTATTTTGTCCAGCTACTAGCTCTTTATTTGAACTGGGATGAACGCTCTACATTGGCAAGGTTACTAGAACTATCTAGTTACTCGGCTGAGCCGAGGTATTTCCTCATGACCTATCCTGCCATTGATTTGATTGGTACAGAGCTTTTCCACCTTGGTAACTCTGGTAAGCCGGCTTTTGATAACTATATTGTTGTCGCTTCATAGTAGTTAATTCATTAGTCATGGCTCGTATCTACTCTCTCATCTCGTTCATCTCAGCAGCCAAGGGATTAGGCACAGGAGCTACTATCGGCGCTGCCACCAAAGTTGTACTCGAAGCACTTCCGGGATACACATACATAGATTGGGGTAGAGGCGTAGGTGCACTAGTGGAAGTAATTTTGGCCGCTACGATGTTGCATTTGGGAAACAGTGGCATTATCGGTCTTGGTGCCAACTTTCCAGCAGCAATCAAGTTATTTTTCGTAGTGACAGCCAAGGCATAAGCATTGGGTAAAGTTTCTTCACCCAGAGCTTGTGACATCATGGATATTTAGGCATTGATCGAATTTAGGTAGAACATGAATGCCAGATCCAGAGATGGTCGGCTGCCAACAGGCACTCTCTGCCAAGTTGAATGGAACCTCGCATTGAAATCAGGTAGAGCTTCATGAGGTGCTCACTTTATATTTGTTAGTTGATGGTATAGTGATGATCTATCACCAGTATTGGAGAATCATTCATAAAATGGAGTTCTGAGCTGGTCCCAAGTTGCAATAGTACTAGCTTTGAGAGTCTGGTACCAGTTTAGCACCTTTCCTCAGAAGGAGGCGGCTAACAACCTAAGAGCTACATTTTCATTTGATACGTCGTGTACCAAACATACATCTGCTACATCTTGCAGATGCTCCGTTGGTGTCTTTGACTCATCCCAAGAATACTTAGGGATAGCTTTTAGAGTAGAAATAGGAATGGGAGCCCATACTATAGGAGGCATAGGTGCAACTAGAGGACTGTCGGAGTCCCAGGCTACATAATTTCTAGTAGCCATAGGTACAGTTGGAGCAGGCGATGATGGAGGTGAATGGATACCTCGGTGACCTCTCATGTGCACATAAACTAATGGTGGTATGAGTTGGCTAGGGACTCTTTCAGTCTGTGACCTAGTTATAGGTTGATGGCTAATACACAGTTATAAAATCAGGCGAATGTGTTAGTTCTCGATCCCATCGGGCATGCTAGAAAAAGAACTGTTGATGCAGAATTTTGCATGTAGCAGCAGTCTCATGGGTAACTTAGCTATTGGGGGATGTTATGCACTAGCTAAGTGACCTCCGAGATTTTACCGAAGCCGACTCTTTATTTAGTGGGGGAGTAAAAGGTATGAAAGATAGTAGAAATATAAAATTTACACTACAAGCGATGCGCCAAAGTCTTAAGAAAATTTACCAGAGCATAGTGCATAATGCAAAGGCTCGAACCACTAAATTGTTGTTCATTAAGCTAATTTTCTCAAAAACACTTAAAATGTAAGAGTACCCTCTAATTTGCATAACATAACCTTAGCATTACTGTTAGCTAACATAGAAGAGTCAAAGAAAACATGATCTATATTTATTGAGTTATGAAGGATTATAGAAAACCAAAGAATAGGCATTCATACAATGAAAGAAGAAAATGGCATAGACCAATAGTCTCACCAAATGCATGAATAAACAGAAAGGAAAAATTTATTTGGCACAGTCCAGACTCTTCAAATTGAACAAAACTATTACAATGGCCTTCTTCCTGGCGCTTAGGAGTTTTACAAAATTTAATCAACCACAATAAAAAGAAACATGGCCATACATATAGGCTAGTCCACTGCTTGAAAACACACCAAGAGAAGAGAAAACCGAGAGCAGAGACCGATAGCCCAGATCACCTCAAGCCACCATAGAGAACATTGATCACCCAGAAGCATGCCAGCAAAGCCACAACATGGAACAAAAAACCACGTAGTAGCAGGAGGGAACACGCGGTGCCACAACAAGAAACGTGGTAGCAGGCAAGTACAAAAGGTCTAGTGGCATTTCTGAGGTAACTGATGCAGCAACAATCACCACGTGTCACTTAGACAGAGCCTGACAAAAATTCAAAGAGATGCCAAGCAAAAAGCTCTGAGAGGGAGCCACGTGGAGTGCTCTGAGCAAAATAAAGTACAAGGCGATCCCAACTCAAAAAGTAGCCAGAGGAAGCCATGTGGCATGCAGACGGAGACCGACAAAAAGCGAAGCGATGCAAAAAGCAAAAGCCTCAAGAGGCAGCCACGTGGAGCATTCCAAGGGAAGTGATTATTTATAAATTAAGGCACAACTGCAAAGGTAAATATAAAACAACAAAGACTTGGCAGTTTTTTGTTGAATAGTTACTATCAAAGAAAAGTGTCAGGTGTCCACAAATTTTCTAGTAATGTGAATGTTGAGAAATCTCTTGCAGAAAAAATCGAAGAAAAGGATGAGTGGGTAATTGGAAATGGATGCTCATATCATACGACTATTGACAAAAGCAAGTGTGTAAGATTGGAAGACTATGATGGTGGTGTTGTAATATTTGGAGACAACACTTTTGGTGTGATTCGTGGCAGAGGAACTATTTCTTTTGGTGGTAAGCACAATACTGATAATGTTATTTACATAGAAGTATTAAATCATAACTTGTTAAGTGTTGGACAAATAGTACACAAGGGTTACAATATTCAATTCAAGGATGGTAAGTGCATAATAAGGAGAGGTTCTAGAAATATAATTCCTTCAAGGAAAAAGACAAAAGGTAATATCTTTCATTTGAGTGTTGCTAGTGAAAGATGTTTAATTGTTCAGATTGATGTAAGCTAGTTATGGCATAGGAGGTTGTGTCATGTGAAATTTGATAACAGTTTCAAGATAAGATCTACTCAAGCACTCAGAGATCTTCCTAAGTTAGTGAATCCTAGTAACACTATGTGCAAGGAATGTGAGATGGTAAAGAAGACAAGAAATTCTTTCTGGAGCAAACACTATAGCTCTAATGGAATACTAGATTTGATACATACTGATCTATGTGGTCCATCTAGAATCAGAAGTCTAGAAGGTGAAAGGTATTTTATGTTGCTCATTCATGCTTATTCTAGAATGATATGCGTTGCTTTCTTAGAAGAAAAACATGAAGCATTAGAAAAGTTTCAAAGTTTCAAAGCTATGGCAGAAAATGGGATAGGTCAAAAGATCAAATGTGTAAGGTCAAACAAAGGTGGTGAATTCACTTTTTAGGAATTCAACTATTTTTGTGAAGATCATGGAATCCAAAGACAACTATCTGCTCCCCAGACCCCTCAACAAAATGGATTTGTTGAAAGAAAGAATAGAACCATTCTAGGAAGTACTAGAACCATGATGCTGCAAGAAAATATTTCTCATTTCTACTAGAGAGAATTTTTAAGTACTACTCTCTATACCATTAATAGGGTGAATGTCAACAGTAATTCTGGTAAGACAACTTTTGAGCTATGGTTTGGTTATAAGCCTAATGTCAAGTATTTCAACAAGAATTGGAAGAAAATGCTACCTCAAGAGAGATGATGATATAAACAAATTTGATGCTAGAGGTGATGAAGGAATCTTTTTGGGTTACTCTACTAAAATTAAAGCTTACCGGTGCTTTAATAAAAGGTTGAAGAAAATAGTTGAAAGTGTAAATGTCAAAGTTGATGAAGATATTGGTAGACCATCCAGATGAAGTGGATATGATTCAGATGATCAATATGATATTGCTAACAATGGGAATGATGTTCAGACACAAAATCAACTTGAATTTTTTTTGGTGAATCAAGGGAATCAAGAGGTAGAGACTAGCAAAAGTGCAGAAGAAAGAACACAAGAACAAGAAGTCAGAGAAAATCCTAATTCCCAAGTATGTAGGGTGAAATCACTTCGATAGTTAGACCATAGGAGATAAAAGAAAAGGTGTGCAAACTAGAAGAATAATTTTAGAAGAATATTATCTAATTTCTAAAGCTAAGCCTAGCAATATCAATGAAGCATGAAAAGATGAATATTGGATGTAAGCCATGAAAGAAGAGCTAATGATGATAGATGGGATCTTGTTCCTATACCTTAAAACAAAAATTTGATTGGAACCAAATGGGTGTTTTAGAATAAGCTGAATGAACAAGGTGAAGTGGTCAGAAAATAAAGAAAGACTAGTTTGCAAAGGATACTCACAGATGGAAGGTATTGATTTTGAAGAAACTTTTTCCCATGTTGCTAGAATTGAAGTTGTATGATTATTTCTTTCTTATGCTACTTTCAAGAATTACAAAGTATATTAGATGGATGTAAAGTCAACATTTCTAAATGGTAAGCTAGAAGAAGAAGTCTATGTTGAACAAGCAAATGGATTTCAACTGACTGACAAGTAAAATATGGTATGTCGATTGACGAAATCTCTATATGGACTCAAGAAAGCTCCTAGATCTTGGTATGATAGATTGGATAAATAATTGTTGAAACTTGAATTCAATAAAGGTATTGTTGACAAAAATCTGTATTTCAAGTTGGATCAGAATAAAGAATTGATCATTGAAGTCTTTGTTGATGAAATTATTTTTTAAGGTGATGATGATTTGTGTATGAATTTTTCTGATGAAATGAAAAATGAGTTTGAAATATCAATGA
>VCHN02000014.1:28209334-28251562 GCA_007115665.2 Sequoiadendron giganteum
AATATGCAAATTATTCTCCTTTTTCTTGCTTGAGGTTGGATAGTTCCTCCAAGCTTACATCCATCCCCATATTGAATGCATAATTTTGCATGAATGCATCTACAATTTCTTGGAATTTCTTGATTAGTGGAGGAAGTCGGGAGAACCATTCCATGGTTGGTCTAGCTAAACCTTGTGAGAAGAGCCTCATTAGATATGACTCATCATAAGATACTTCCATGAAATGCATGTGGAATTCCTTGATGTGATCTTTAGGGTTTTCAAGGCTGTGATACTTACTGAATTTGGGGATCTCAAAGCCTTGTGGAAATGGTTTTATCAAAATTCTCCTCTTGAATAGATAAGGGAATAGATTCCCTTACGATTTAGAGGTCTTTCCTAATTGGATGTCCAACACCTATTATGATAGCTTCTTGATTTGGGTGGATAAATCATCTTGTAGTTTAGTTGGTGGGATGAATGTGTTTTGGGTTGGATTATTGATGATAGGTGTGGTGACTTGTGGATTGGTTGGTGCATTAGCAAGAGTTTTTTGCAAAGCCAACACTTGCTTGTATGCTAGTAACTGTTGTTGTGCCAACAAAGCTTGTTGTTGGTCTTGATATTGTTTTTGTGCCAACAACACTTGTTTTTGGGCTTACTATTGTTGTTTGGCTTGTTGTTGCATTTATTGTTGTTATGCTTGGTATTGTTGTAAGGCTTGTTGGTAAGCTTGTTTCTATAACAAGGATTGTGGTGCTTGATGTTGGACTTGCGCAACTTGGGCAGCTTGGTAAGCTTGTTGTTGTTGCAATAAAGCTTGTTCTTGGTCTTGGGCTTGTGCTTTGGTAGCATGTTGAGCTTGTTGTGTGGCTTGCTGTGTTTATGCTTGTTGTGCAGCTTGCGCAACTTGCTGGGTTTGGAATTGTTGTAGAGCCTTTTGGTAGGATTTATGAGCTTCCTATAGAGTGATGCTATACTCATTGGCCACATTTAGATTTTGTGGCAAAGTTGGTGGATTTAGGTTAGTTTGTGATGGTGTGATGAGGCTTTGTTGGGGTGTTGGAGTGATGATGATGGGTTGTAAGGTGGGAGGTATGATCGAGATGCTAGGTCCTTGGGAGACCATAATTTGGGATGTTGTGGATTTAATGATGGCCGATTGAGGTGTTTGTATTGTTGCCACTTGTTGTTGTGATATCGGTGGTAAGACTAGAGAATTTGGTGCATTCAATGTGTTGATTTGATTTAGCAAAATGATTTGATTTGGTTAATTTTGGATAAGTAAAAGGATTTCCCTAAACCAAGGTTTGGTGTGGATGTTGGTGTAAATTGTGGAAGTGGTGGAAACATGGGTGGTGTGTTCCCTTGGGAAAATGATGATGATGAGGGATTGAATATTCCCCCTAGACCAAATAATCTACCTTCTCCTTATGAGGTCATGGGGAGAGAGGTTTGTGTGTTGAGAGGATATTCTGGTGTTGCATGAAAAGAGAATGGATTGGTGGTCTCGTGAAATGTGAGTGAAACATATGGGTGTAATGGATTGAATGGGACATATTGACCCAGTATGGTGTTCCCATCCAATTCTTGGTTGTTCACAAGGGGATGTCTTTGAAGTGCATGAAGCAATAAGCTTCATTTGTTGACAATTGGTTGTGTTGGAGCAATGGATGATGTGATTTGTGGGATGCTTTGATTGATTCTTTGGAACAGAGCTGTGGATGGGACCGATGGCATAATCCCAAGAGATTGTTCCGCAATAGTGTTTAGGTCAAAATCTGAAGGGAGTTTAGCCCCTTCTTTTGCTAATTCTATCATATATTGTGAAGGATTGAGCCTCATCATAGCATTGGAAATTTTGTGATTTTTAGGATTTTGGATCATTTCTATGATTTCCTCTTGAGTCATCCCCAAGACATTATTGGTGATGTCTTCTACTTGACCTTCCTCTTGAGGATCTTCTGGTAAAAGAGGAAGATTGGGTGGAGGATGGGTAGATCCCATATGATTGATTTTGGGTGTAGTTTGACTTAGGTCAGTTGAAGTAGATGTTTCCTTGTTAGTTTCCATGTTTTTCTTGTATTGAGATCAAGTTTGCACCATACAATAAGGATAAAATTTTAGGTACAAGGAAGAAAAACCAAGATTTCTCAAGGATGAAAGGATGGTGATGAGAGAGATGGAGGGTGGATGATGTGAATGATTAAACTATCAAGAATCTTGAAGGGATAATAGACTTTGGGAATTTTTGATTTTTTTGATTTTTTGATTGGATTTGGATTATGAACTCATAAACCCCAATAGGTTGGATGTTTATCTTGGAATAAATTTGTTCACAAGGATTGATAATTTAACTAAGCACATGAAGAAAGATTCATCTACACATACTTAGTTAAACAAGATGATTTTTTATTTGATTTAAACGATTTTCCAAAAGTCTAGCATGATTTGATTTTTCCAAGATTTGAAGAGTTGTTTGGCAGGATGAGATTTGATTGATGTTTTTGAGGGATGGACGAAAAATGATGACTTTGATCCTAGATTAGACCTATATAGAACTCCTTTCTACAAGACCTCGGTATTGAAGAACATACTTGTACTTCCTATGTGAGAAATTTAAACCTTTGAAAGAGACTTGGATTTGGTTGGTAATAAAATTTGTACAAATTAGGATTTTTCTTTGAAGCTTTCTTGTAAAAATTATAGACCAAACTTTCTCTAACTTCATGAAGTCTTGCAAGGCATTCTTCATGAGCTTTTGGACTAAGGAAGTTGTGACAATTTCATTTGAAATATTTGACTTTTTAGGAATCATCGGATCAAACACATGTGAGGTTCAATTGTATGTTATCTTGCTTAGATTGATTCTTTTTGCCACAAAAAAATTCTTGATTATTCTTCAAACCGAATGTCTAATGTCCTAATTTATTTTCATCCCATAAGGTCCATTATGTGGAAATCAAGAAAATAAAGGCAAAAGATTCCTAATGTTGACTTTAGTAAGAAAAAAATGTGATATAAATCCAAATACTTAGAAGCCTATAAAGATGAAATCCCTAGGGCCAGCAAGAGCACTTGGATTTGTCAAAGGTATTTGTTCCTCCTAAAGGGTTTGAAATTTTGAAGACCTTTATGATTGTTTGTTTTCAAGTGTTTTAGACCCAAGAAAAGTGTTTCAATTCCAAATTGATGCACAATCCTAGGATAAAATGAGACAATATCTATTGAGCTCCCACTTGGATAAATCTAGCTATGCCTACTCTTAGTGGATGATTAGATGTTTGACCACACTAGCTCCCCTCCATGACACACACTTTTCAAGTCTGCCAAGCATCACTACCCATGAGACTCTCATGGAATACTCTTCATCTCTAACAAGAGCCATAAAAATGTGGCACGACTTCAGGAATGACCGTTCTTGCACCAAAAAATAGATTTAAGGATTTGTGCCTTCTAAACAAAAGGTTCTAGTATAGGAATTCCATTCATGGGGGATCATCCATGTGGAAAGAGACCATTGTTGCCCTTCTTATTGGAACAATCATTGGGATACTTAAACTTTTCTTGGTTGTTTTTACTGTAACCAGGTTGATCTTCTAATATACGTATGGAATTTCAAATTCCAATCAAGGGCAGCTTGAAGGACCTGGACCAACTCATGAGGATTTCAAAGACCTCCTACACTTTGGGCTCTACAAGACCTAGGAAGGTGATCCCTTAATGGGTTTAAAATATTTGCACCATTATCATAAACAACATTAACAACAACAAATAATCTCATTTAATAGCTCAACATAATAGGATAATACTGAATAGAATTGGTTGTTCATCAATAATATCAACTATTTGGATCATGAGATAATTACAACACTTAACAGTAAAAGATAGTCATTAATTTTCAATTTGTAGCAAGCTCTAGGTAAATACAAACAAATACTGAACCTCACAAATAGGTACAACTTAGATCAATGCCCTATATCCATTAGAGGAGTCAAATTCATAAGCATGTAAGGGTTTATGATAGATTTAATACATAGCACATAAGATCCTCGATAACATTGCCTTACAATCCCATCGATATGTATCCTAACTCAATACTACTTATCAAATCCTTGTACAAAACATATCAGCTTACAATCCCGTTTAAGAATTTTAACTAATTCCTCTAATTAAAGCTAAAACGAGAATTGTACACACCACAACAGTGAGATGAATGAAATAACCCTTGATCATTTTATTCAAAATTCAGATATGCTTGTACATTGGAGAGAAATGACCTCAAATTAACCATTTTAATTTTAAATACTAGTACTGTCACAAAACATTAAATCTCCATGAGTTCAAAACCTACAACAGAATAAATCCAAACCTAAATTGCATTCTCTGTAGAAAATATCAGACTTTACAATTTTCTCTCTAACTTCACCTAGAATCGACCAAAATTATCTAATTTGCAAACCAATACTTCTTGCCTTGAAATCCTTCTTATAGAAAATTAAGGAGCAAACAAGCATTGGGCCAGAGAGTACACATGTCACCAGCCACTTGGACCACCTTGTGATATTTCAAAAAACTGTTACAACAACAATCGCCCCTAGAGAATCTTCTTGTTCATCTTTCTTGTTGAGAATAGTTTGATGCAGAAAAAAAAATTCAAGAATTTCGCACCCAAATTGTCATAAAAACAAAACTGGAATTTGTTGTAACTGTAATAGCTGATTTGTTAACCATTAGTAGCCTACTTGGTTTCAATCCTCCTCAGTTAAATATATATTTACCCACTACTAGTGCTCTTCATCAGCTAGCCAATTAAAAATGATTACCTCATTTACCTTGACACTATATGGTGTATACTTAATTGCCACTTGATTTACTTCTCGTTCAAAAGACTCAAGGAATGAGCTAGTGCTGATAATTTTATCCATACAACTCACCAATAAATCAAAATCTGAGTCATCACAAATTAAAGTAATTTGAGCATTGATGACCTCATTATCCCGATCCTGCCACTATTGAAGTGATTTGATATATCCCCACTCATCAATTATGTCAAGTAGTAGTGTGTCAATCCAATCATCAAAATTATTCACCAACTCTTTGATCTTCCTACTCAAATCATCTGGTAAGGTCTGAAAACCTTGCAATGACTTAACTAACACTTGAGTAGGCCTGAATGATTGGGGCCTATTATTGATATCAAACCTTCATGCCTTAAACATTATATCTAAATCATTGGCCCTAGGGATCTACTTCTCAATTAATGCTATTGCTATCTCCTGATCCCTTCAATGTTCTTTATTGCACCTAATAATAAAAAATAAGAAGAATACACAATTGACAATCTATCATCAACCTTCTCATTGAAATGTCGTAATACAGTATTAACAATCTCCCTTTTCTTTGAAAATACTCCCTCCTCACTCACCTTTAGAGATGCATGTAGCTCTGCAACTTTCTGCATTAACTGCTTCTTTGTAGGATCAACAGAGCATTCTAACTCTTCCTCAATTGGTTCCAATGTAGGGTTGAGGGAAGGAGTTTGAATTGGAGACCTTGGTGTAGAAACAATGGGGGAAACAAGAGGCAATGATTCTGATGTGAAAGGCAATGCTTTAATCCCTGGAGCAATTGATGTTTCCCTAATCTGCATGTATTTCAACCAATCCACCTTTGTCTATAGCTCAATATTCCTTTTGTTTCACCTTATTATATTCTCCAATCATGAGATTATAGTTTTCCATGAGGCTCCTTTTTTCAGCCTCCTCTCTCTCTATAGTCTTTTGGGCCAATTTGGCCACATTTACAGTCAAATTAGTGGCCTATGTAGTTGAGGTCTCTGAAGCTCTCTTTATTATTAACCCCCCTCTCAAATTTGGGTTAATATCAATAATATTTGGCTTTCTCCCTTGGGGAGCCAAAGCCTAAATTGCCAAAGTCTCATATTCTTGACTAAAGGTGGAGCCTTGCAATGTTTCCTTGACCTCTTCTTCAAAATTTTGGATGGGATTCTTGGACTTTAGAATAGCATTGAAAGCTACTGCATCGGCAATGTCCCACTCTGGTAGAATCAAGACACCAACTTGATTGACCAATTTTCTCCCTTCCTTTGGAGTGATTCTCTTGAATTCATTCATTAATTCAGCCTTTACATCATCATCATTCTCTTGGTTAGACCTATGAGGCCTCAATTATCTTCTCTTCTTGCATTTCTCTTGATATTCTTCCAACTTCATTCTCCATACTAGTTGCAAGAAGACTAGTGTTTTTACTAAGGAATCATCATCTAAAAACTCTTTGTAGGCCTCCATCCATGCATCTTATACATATTTACCTTTCATATCCAGGTCTGATAGAATCAACTCAACTAGACTAGGAGAAGAAGGCATGCCCATCTGCATATCTTGATCGGTGACAACAATCTCATCCAACAAGTCCTCCCGTGATTACTCAATCATTTTCCTCTTAGGGCTTGGCTTTGATGGTGGTGGTGAGGGACTTTTCTCAGGTGATGACTCTAAATCAATTATCTTAATTTCCCCAAGTGTTTTGAGCTTTGGACCTGGTTTTTCTTGCAATTTCATTACCTATTTTCCTTTTCTATCTTCTTCTTCTTCATCACTGCTATCATTCCTTTTCATCTTGTAAATAGGCCAATCATCTGAAGGTTGGTAGGCTAGCCTCTCTTCAAGTGGCTTTGCAGCTTGCTCTTGTATGCCCTAGTCCAACTCCAAATTATCTTCTTATTTATCAGAATTCTCATGATTTTTTTGAAGTTTTCCATCAAAAAGTCAATTTTTTTGTGATATGGACTAAATTCCATCAATGGATCATATTTAGGATCCATCATGTGCACAATGGCTAGTATCTTATCATAAGTTATCCATTTCTCCTTGTTCAACTCCTATTTATTTAAATTAAATTCATTTCTGATCAAGTCCTCAGGGAAATTGAACTCATGCACAAATTTTCCCCCATTTATTCTTTGTCTGAATAGGGCGAAGAAACCCCTAGGATCATGTTTCCACTTAGGACCACAACTCAAATGGTATACTTCAAAAAACTTTCCAAAATTGACCCAACCTCCCTTTGAAAACGCAAAATCAGACAACATAATATAGTTTGGGTAAAAAGTTCCTTTACCCTTTCCTGTAAGATTATCCTCATGGATACATCCAATCTGCCACATAACCTTAGAAAATCCAACCCTTGGTGGCACATTATATGGAAATATATGTGGGGTCCCCTGAGAACCATACACCCTCAAAACAATGTTGACTGGGTATGGGATAATGTCACCCCAATTGTGACAAATTTTCAACTCTGGATTCCTCCCTTCTAGCCTAAGGAAATCATGCAAATACTTAGGAACATTGGGTAAATTTACCATCAGTCTGGCCCTCAATCTGGATGGAAAGAATTTGTTGAAATACACATAACTAGCATTCTTCTTATTGTATGAAAGGTCAACAATCCACACTTGCACTGGAAACCTTTCTCCATTAACAAACTAGTTTAGCCTTATCTTCTCAAAGAAGAACTCAACATTCTTGAACAAAAACATATACATCAACATAGAATACCAGAAAAAGGGAGTGCCATCATCACTTTGCTACAATTTCATCAATCCTTCATGAATTTTTTCAGCCAAATAGGAAGCAAAATCATATATCATAGAGAAATTGGGGTGTCGTATTTACACCCCCATGAACATATAGGCTATGGGCATCATTGTATTGGGGATAAAACCCAAAATATGACGCAATGAATAGAAGGTGGCCAAGAAATGTTTTACAAAACAGTCCAGTCTGAAAGGCTCCTAGTCACTAGGGCTAATATAAAATCTAGAACTTCCTTCCCTAGCCAAATGAGGTGGGAGCATCTTAACTCTAAAAAAGGACTTGATATTCCCATAGTCCTACTTCATTCCCTTAAGATCAATAGGGACCAAGAACACACTGGGCTCACTCAGATCAAAAACCTATTGGAACTCCTCCATGTTAATACTTAATAGAATATTTCCATCATTATCTCTAACTACCCGTGTGACAGGGTCATATCTTGTGGCCATTGCCTTGAGCAAGTCCACATCAAGGAACACATTCATAACTATTAACTTCCCCATATCATACATCCACCCATTTGAAAAAGGATGGGGAAAATTCCTCTGTCCAAACCATAGTCTAAACATATCCAAACCCATAAGGGGAACCCTAGAATTGGCTATATTGAAACAATTATACACTAATCCCTCCCCTAGGGTTTTTCCTCACATTCAAACAAACCCCCTCTTCCTATCATTCATTGAAAAGGGAAATTGATCTAGGAAATGGTCATATAGGTTTCTATTTAGATAGTCCAACTGGCCGGAATGACTTTTTGATGGTACCATCTCCAGAAAACTAGGGCTTCTTTGCTTTTTAGACTTCAAACAAACTAGGGCTTTACAAAACTATGAAATTACAGAGCAAGAACCTAGAAATTCCCCACAATTTAGTTCACCTATAGCCCTAAAAAAATTATCAACAATCCTTGCGACAAGCACACAAAACATTTCCCTGAATTCATATTACAAGTTAATCAGGAGACACATAATTCAACTTATGGCTTTGTGTTTGTAGAAACCCTAACCTTCACTACAACAACTCATAAATTCATCCTCGACCTTGAGAATGCTCTGCAAATTTTTTTGAATGATTTGTGATACAATAGAATAGGAAAATCATCATTTTATTTCAATCAAATCATGTCAGAAGACGTCTCATCCGCCATTAAAGCTTACTCGCACACTATACCAATGAATCTAATTGTATTTGATGTAAATTCAAATACTACTCGTCAATCCTTCTCTTTGGTTGGATTATCAAACGACTGTCTTCAAAACAATCTAACATGACCTCTACCATGGAAAAAATGGCCCACCATACTCTATGTCGCCAAGGAAATCCATGTGACACTCGTGCATGATATCACAATTCATAAAGACCTTGCAACTCCCTATCACATGATGGCGAGCAACCATGGATCTCAATCATCGAAAATCATGCTCATTCAACATAGTCACCAGCTCTGTCATTAATCATCGAGCACCTTTCCTACTGAGATTAAAAAATCTTTGTTCATTTGAAGCACGTGCATCTTATAACTACTTTAGAAACTGCTACATAATGTATTAAAGCCGGATTAATGTACTAAAGTGTTCCTATCATTTCTTTGACTTCACTAGATCTGACATGTGGCGCTCACCCATAATATCGCGATCAACCAAAGTTGTGTGGTGGGGTCATCATGAGATAGCAGGGAACGATTGAGATCAATCAGTGATTCATCAACGGTCATGCAAATTTCTCCCACTACAAAACATAAAAAATTTGTTAAAAGCATGAGGGGACATCACTAGGCCGACAACAAACAATGACATAAGTTTATTTTAAATGGGGAAGCATGGGGCCATCCTAGACTTAGAAAATAATAAAGCCTAGCGAAAGAAATAAAAATGATGGATCAAAAAGGGCCCCAACCTAGATGAAATGATGGGGCTTAATTTTTTTTTTAAAACCCTCCTCCAAAAAGTAATGACCAAATAAATCCCAACCAAGGTAAAAGACAAGACACTAGGGTTTTACGTAAAAATATGAGAAAAAATGTAAAACCCCAACCTTAAGCTTTTCTCAAACATTATGTAGGACCAGAAATAAAGGCAAGATAAAATGGACCTTATAGAATATAAATTTGAAGTTCCATCACTTTCTTCAAGTACCTACACTTATATACTAGGTGGAAGTCACTTGGTTTTAGCGTGTTACCGGTTGGGTCATTCCCTGCGGTGATTAATTTTTCTCACGAGGTAGACCCTGTAAGGATAAAAAAAAGTGAGTAAGCACATTCGAAGTTCGATCAATCATTTTAAAGAAACAAAGAGAGAACACCCATGATATACTCCACTCACGCTAGCAAGATTTTGTTCAATTTTAAGAATCCAAATTGAAGTGTAGAGGTAATCACTTATACAACTTAATATCACAAAAAAAAAATTGATTCATAAGATCGCTATGAAGTGTGAGAGAAGTGCATACACCTTTTTTAAATGATATTAAATTATAAAAGAGATTACAAAACAAAGAATACACATGTTCATTTTAAACCACAAAGCAATAATATGAATTCTTTTTGAGCACCAACTTTGAAGTGTGAGATTTGATTGTTTTTGTGTTAAGTCCAAAACAAAATCTACTAAGTTATCTATGGTTCTTTTTAATCCCTTTTTCTTTGTTCTTTTTAAGCCCAAACATAAATTATTAAGTCCTAAAAAACATGAAGGTGACAATTCCTTTGAAAAGGGATTATAATTTCTCCCCAAAGTGTTTAAAAACACTTCATACAATGAGATGACGATGCCATAGAGAATTCTTTGTCTTGGTTTCCTTCCTTCACTTTTGATCAAGCCAACCTACTGTTGGTGTTTTAAAATTCAACCCAGCTAGGCTTTGAAATTCTCTAAGAGGTAGCCAACCTCTATATTAAAGAACCACAAAGGCTAGTGGCCAACTGAAAAGATTCAGTCAAAGGTTGACATCTCCTACACTTCTGGCTCTGCAGGACCAAAGTGGGTAAACCTATACAATGCCCAAAACTTAATTCACTCATACATTGACATTGCTTTATAAAACAGATAATTCCAAATGAAAATACACTAAGGGAGGCATTAACAACTTCAAACTTGGCTAAATTCCCAATAACTCAACCCTATCTCAGCCATTGGAAAGCAGGACATACAACAAACCAAATAGTAAGATTAGAATGATTTTGCATTTATAAAATGTTTCTAAGATGCACAAAACTAAAAAATAGATGAGCGCCAATTCTGGGCCATGAAGTCAAACACATAAAATTAATTCCCAGCAAACAGACTTCAACCAGTGGATTTAAATTGTTGATGCTTTGCATCAACTGTTAGTGTCTTGCACCAACAATCCTTCTCTTATTATCAATTAGATTCTTCTTATCAAATCCCATCTACACACCTGAAATCACAATCACTTGCTCAAAGAATTTTAACCATTTCTTTGAAATAGAACAATGAACAAACAAAACAATCTCATGAAATTTGAGATGATAAACTCAAAGACACTTTGTATTATTGAGTTTACATGACTAAAAGTGTACAAATATGGAGACAATCTAAAGACATTCATGAATGTACAAACACCTTCATGATGTTATTTGCATGAACTAGTTGTATTTACTCATGAATTTTGTATATTACAGCTTACAGACTCAAACAATAACTCAAAAGCTACAATAATCTATCTACCCAGCCCAATACAAAAACTTAGAACCCTTTTACAATGAGAGAATAAGAAAAGATATAGAAGAAGAGAAGCAATTAGGAGCAACCCTAAACTTGATTTGGAAATGCCATCTAGAAGCTTCATTTACCGTTGATCAAACTAAAAATAATATCTCCTCTTCCTTCCTTTGCAGCAACAAACTCATTCTCTCAAAACTGCTTTTCTTATCATTGCCTTGCAAGTGAAAATCTGCCCATGTGGAGAATCTCATCATTTCAGCCAGCTGCTGCAAAAACCTCTTTCCCATGCAAAAAATTTGTTTTAGCTCTCTTTACTTGCTGCACATTATATTTCTCCAAATATTAAAGTCTTGCAACTTCAATATTTAACCCTTTTGACTTTATTTCAATTCCCCAGCAAAGAGAATGTTCCACATTGAAAAGATCCCATATACAAAATGAATATAAAATTCACCTTATTTTACTTATTAAAATATCTTTTTCACTCTCACATGCATTTCACCTTCAGCAAAATAAAATCCCCAAATAGTGAATATTTTATTCACTTTCCAATTACCTCAGCAAAAATAAAAATTTACCCTGTGCATCATTAAATATTTCTCATTTGAAATATTTTACTCTTTACCTCCTCGAGCAATATTTTACCTCTAAATATTTTTCCATTTAAAAATTGCAATGGGCCCACCCTGTTTTTAATCAAAAACCATTTAACTTTTTGAAAAATTTAAAATGTGGCTCCTCCTGTGCATTCTTGCACACCTCACAGCCTTTTCCTGATGTCACCAAAATTCCCGCGAGGCTTGCGAGGTTTTCCCTCATACCTCATTTTCAGTTTGGTCGAGCACTCTCGGGCTACATTTGGCTGCCATTGCCTCTCCACCAAGCCTCCTCCCTGCAACTTGGAGACCTCCCTTTTTTGTGCAGGCCTCCCATAGTGTTCTTTGATGGATGTCCATCCTTTGTCTTGTTACAAGCTATGCCCCTCCTTACTTCCTTGCTTGGAAGTTTCTGAAGCCTTCAATAAACCATTTTGTGCATAGCCTACACTGGCATTGGTCTTCTCCTCTGTTTTGTTCCTCTCATGGCGCGCCACTTTTTCCTTATGCTTTGATGGATCTCCATCCTTTATCAAGCCACACCTTTACCTGGTCCATGGTGCTTGAAAGTTTCTAAAGACTTTTCAACAAATTCATTATGTGCCTGCAGTTTTATGCTAGTCGCACCCCTGCTCCTTGTCTTCTCCTCATTAGGCGCGGGTTTCCTCTAATTGCTGCGTAGGCTTCTTACATGGTGTGGGCCTCCTCTCTCTACTACTCACACCCCAAACTTGTGGCCAACACACCTCATTCCATGGTTCCATCCTCCTTGCATTGTGTGGGCCTCTCTCAGCCTTGATGGATGTATATAACCTATTCCAAAACTTCCAAGTCGCACACTACCCGTTGCAACTACTTGAAATTTTCTAAAGTATTTTCAACAAATACATATGCCACTAACCAGCCCATATGCCTTTATAGAAAAGTCATATGCAATGTGAAGTCACTTATTTCAAAATGGTGCAATGGTAGCCTTGACGCTAACATAAGGCTCATGATCTCAAACCTTCGCAAGCTACGTTGGCTCATTCTATGGGTCCATCCTCATTAGGAAGAGTTTCTTGCCCTTTTACCTGATCAGGCGTGATCTTGTGCCACGCGCTTTGGATTCCTTTCCTGCTGCATTGGCTCCATCCCAAAGTTTCTCCTCTCATTTGGCACAGGAAAGAAGGGAACAAAGCATTTGGAGTGCATCTCTACAACTACCAAATGCATTCACTCAAAATTTTCTAAGAGCTTTTAATTGTCCATTTTTTGCACATAAATAAATGCCTTCCATTGCATTGTGCATTCAAACTGAAAATAATGACAATGAGAGTGCAGTTCAAACTATAATTTCCTCAAACAATTTTGATAGATGTCACAACAAGCACAAACCGCCCTTATGTAATGATATCCTCTGCATCGAACAAGTAGCACTGCATTCACCTCAAAAGTTGAAACCCCCTCATCTTTTAAGCATTTTTCACAGGGACTTCTAGTTCACTCAAACAAGTTATTCACTAATGTTTCAAATTTTGATCTATTCATGGTGATGTTCAAATGCTTTGCACCAGATGCAATTGTTGTGATAAAAGGTAGATTAATCTTTGTCTGTGAAGAGGATGATAGCTCCACTTTAGCTTTCTCTACAGCTTCACGTAACCTTTGCAATGCAAATTGTACTCCCCATTGTCAGGAAACTCAAACAATATCATCCTTAGAAAATATTTTCTTTTTCAGCATCATGTGGCTGCTCAAATAACCTTGACTGCAATATTCTCTTTGAAGAACTCCACAACTATGCAAAGCATGTCAGGCCCCATGTGGGTCCGGCTAAAAAAAAAATTGTTTTCAAAAAATTTTTACCCTAAACTAACTCAAAACTAATTTTGAGTGCTTTTGAAGTTGAAAAACAAACTGGGTTGCAATTAGAATATGCTTTCTAACAATTTTGGAAAATGGGGAAAACTGACCCAGTGGGCTCTGAAATCAATCTGGGAAACTGGTCAAATGACCTCTGAGAGACATCAAAACTTGTAATAATTTAGACATTTGATCCAATAATACAGTGGAAAAGATGGCTCAAAAAAATAGATCACGAGCAACCGAATATTAATCGGCAAAGTTGCCCAATCAGGTTTTTCTGAAACAACTGTTCTGCACCAATTAAAACTCATTCAACTACCAATTTGTACAAATAGTGCATCGACTCTTGGCGAGCTTCCATTAGACATAGTGGAACATTAAGATACCCTGAGCATGTGTGCAAAAGGAATTTATTTGAAACATCATTGATCAAAAGTTATTAACGATCAAACTTGACCACTCAGAAAGGCTGTCAGGAATGCAGATGTGAAACTACACAAACTGCATTCGGTTTTGACTTGTTAAAAATAAAAAATCAGATCATGAGGCTCTAAAAAATGACATGTGAGATCATCTTGATATGGAGAATACGGAACAACATTCACTCTGACATGACAATCAACTGGTTGCGAAATCCAAGCTCAAAGGGGAAGTTGTTTCTCAAAACCGACAATCTGCAAACAACAAAATAGTGTCAAAACCCTCCAGCATCACTTTTCGAAACTTGTCAAAACTTATCGTGGGAAGCTGAAAAATGACACACACCTTCACATGTGTCAATAAAATATGTCTGTAAATGGGTTTTGTACGATAATCAACAAGCTTAAAATTCTGACCCCACAAAGTGGGTCACTCAGATTGATTCTTCAGATGCACTATTGAAAGTGTAGAAGCAAATTTTTTGAAATAGGCATCTCAAATTTGCAAAATTTGAGAGTGCCATCACCTACAAAAACTAGTTAATACTATAGAAACAGAGGCCAAAAACCAGTTACAAGTCAAAAGCAATCAAAATGAGAAAACACATGTTGAAATTAATTTGAAAAATGCCTTTTACCCAATTCCAACAGTTCAGTTTGCAATTGCGGCGTAGTTTAAGGAATTTAGTAGCACTATATAGAGCCGTTGGAGACCGATAGCGACAGATTGTGCAAAAGAAGTGAGTGCAATTGCTGCACCATTTCGACAACTGACATAGTTTGGAGTTTGGATGACCATTCTCATAGTTTGAAATTCAAATTTTTGGGTAGGAACACCTCAATGGTATAGTTTGGAGTTTGCAACGTCCCTATATGGTGTCGTTGGAATGATAGCGATGAATTTTCTTGTAGAAAACAAACTTCAACAAAAAACCACAAAATTTTTAGAAAAAACATATTAATTTTTTTCGAATTTGCCCTCCTTCTAGCACCAAAATGTGAATGGTGATCCTAGACTTGCACACACACAATTAGCTAAAAATGAAAGTTAGAAACAACATTCCCCATGAGATTAATTTGAAACAAACAAGAAATAATGTAAAGAACACAATGAAAGAAGCTATCAAATCCTATTCAAATGAAAAAACTCGCAATCCCATGGGGGAATTGGTACCATTTTGATGTGGAAAATGGCCCTTTCCCAATTCCTTGCAAGCTTGATGATCAATGATGAAGATTTGATGCTCCTTGCTGAAATTTCTCCATAACCTAGCTATGAAAATATGAAAATGGATAGAAATTGCTCAAAACTCAAAGATAATAATGTTGCATGAAGTTGTGGATCCAAAATTCAAATGAGAGCCTTCTATAAATAGAGGAGAATGATGGAGAAAGAGGAAAGAGGGATGAATGTGGGACAAAATACCAACCAATAGGAAGAGGCCACTTGTCAACATGTGATTGGAGGAGGAATGATCACATTTTGATAAATGTGAAAATAAATGTGGTTAGGTGGAATTTGAAATTGTTGAAATGACAATTTGGAGGGAGAAAGGAATGAAGTAAATGCCACTTGGCTCAAAGAAAAGGACATGTAAGAGGCCTCTAATTTCTTGTTGGATGTACTCATCCCTTTTGGAGGGATTTTTTGAATTTGAGGAATATTCCCTCATTGATTCCATGTTGAGAGAAAATAGAAGAGTTTATAAAGAAATTAAATTGATTTACTTGTGCAATTTACAAAATCTAGAGGAATGGAGTGTTTAGGATTAAAATTAATTAGGATTTGATTAATTTAATAGGAGATTAGCTGATGTGATAGTTTGATTTAGATTTTAGGATTTAAATAAATTAAAGTTGAGAGGAAAATGAATTTAGATTTAATTAAATAAAGTTTAATTTATTTAATTAAAGAGAATGGTGTTAGTTTTAAATCAAATAAAGATAAATTTATTTAATTTTAATGAGATGACTTTGGAGATTAATTAAATAAAATGAATCATTTAATTAAAAGAGGGACTATTAGATTAACTATACAAAATGATTTATTTAATTAATAGAAGAGGATGATTTAATTAGATAAATTTGATTTATTTAATTAAGAGATGAAATATGATGAATTTAATTAAATAAATATTATTTATTTAAATGACTAGCTGAGGAGATGATTTAGGATGAACTGGTGTTAGTAAGATCAGGATCAAGTGTATAGGATCAATCTATTTTTCAATGTCTACAAAAAGAAATCCATCCATACATAAACATTTGCATATCATAATTATCCATCCCATAACATTTCATAAAAAGATACTAAAAGAGAATATAACACATCCATTGCATTGCATTTCACCCATCCCATAACATCACATCTCATATAAATTATATCATATATCATCACCACATGTTGCATAAATGAAAGAAGTGGATCCATCACATCACATCCATACATAATCATAATACATGAACACATCATCACACCACATCATTTGCATCCATACATTCATAAAGCATAAAATAAAGGTACATCGCATCAAGAATCTGTATTATCTCGTATATATATTAAAAATTGCCTATCATGGTAAAGCATATGAATTAGCGTATGTATATAAATCAAAATGTATAATATATATGAGGCTATCAAAAATGAGCCTATGAGTGTATAGATGTATAAATAATCAGGCTATACAAAAAGGTATGTGCAAAATTGAAGGAGGTTTATCTCTCGTTGGCTCTATCACCATGCCCGAGCTGATCTGGTTGCCTAACTAAGGTAGACATTCTTGGTTAAACCTAAATTTGATGCTCAAAATCAGGCTTCTTGTGATAGGGAGGGACATATCTATAATACAATGTCCACCAGTATGCTACCTCATCTCTTGATGTGCCATATAGCTATACTAACACTGTCTATCCAACTAGCCCTTGTGCCTGTTGGGACTACTATTTGGGCACAACCTCTAACTTATATTGATGACCAACCTCTTGTGATAACTGAAAATTAGATGTCTACCTTAGATATCTCTCATGATCTCTTTGTTGTCAGGCATGGTCTCTCTTAGTTGTGACAACCAATACTTGTTGAAGAGCCTGGTCTCACTCAATTGTTACAACCTATAACTACTACTACAATTTCTATATTTGAACATCATGAGGATCTGGCCCTAATGGTGGTGGTTGTATCAGCTGATGCTATATAGGTGGCTACAATGATGGCTTTAAAGGTGTACCAGGGACCTATCCATCATGATGTTGGTCATCCTGGCTATCTTGTCCTCTACCTCGACCATTTGGCCCTTTATCCTACCCTCTGCCCCACCCATCCCATTATTGGCCTCATGCTCTACCTACCCCCCTTCCTCTCAGCCTCCCTCATGGAGGTACTCCCACTAGATTTGTAAGTTGGGGAGTGGGTAAAAAACATGCATCATATGTAGGCATTATTTGAGCATCTACCTGCCCCTTATCATAGGCACATGGCCTAGCCACTAGTTTTATGGAGCCCTTAATGACCTCATGATCTAGTATAGTGTTTCCCCAAGTCACCTCTCATTCCAATCTCACAAAAATGGTGGTATACTGATCATCAAACATGTCTTATGTCTCGCCAAACTATATGGCTACTCTATCTAGTCTACCACTTGATCATAGTCTACTCATAAATACTAATCATTGTACTAGGTCATAATCATTATGACCTAGTACAATGATTAGTAGATACCACTTGATCATAGTCTACTCATGACCCTGAATATACCGAGTGTGACAAGAAAATAATAAATACTAATCATTGTACTAGGTCATAATCCATAGCAACAAAAATTATCTAAACACTATCATCTCATCAATGACTCTCCTCCAATAGGGGATTTTGAGGTGCCCTATGTGTTGTAATGTGATCACTCCCTTGTATCTCTAGATGATAGGATCATTTGGCTCCACATCTTCCATGTTGACAATGAGTCAAAGCATGAAAATATGCTCCCATGCCCACATATGTAACAAAGTGACCCTTGTACCAATGGCTTTATCATCACAACACACAAAGTCATGCATATTAGGGTAAAGGGAGGCCAACATCACTCTCCCCCATGCATACTGAGTCCTTCTGAATAGCATCCTATGCCAATCCAACCCCATCTAGGACTAAACCATTTACTTCATCGTTTTAGGGAAGCCAACTCTAAAATCATTGTAGCCATAATCAATCTTAATGTCAACAGTCAACCTCTATACATCTGGAGGTCAATCTAGGAGTTGACAAGGAAAATAGACTCCTCATCAAGAACCTCATGATAGAAATCATATCCTACATTTTTATCATAAATCACCCACTCTCCATGTATGGGAAATCACAAAATCTGCCATACATCCTCCAACATGACTATCACCTTTCCAATGGGTAGGTGGGATGACAAGGTCTCGCAATTCCATCGATCACATAGCATTACCATCATCGCTAGATGGGTCTGCACAACGGGCATGTAGGTGCCATACCATAATCTGATCTCTCCTAAGTGCTCATATCAAATCTCAGACAAATCGTCAAGTCTAGGAAAAATGATAGGCCAATGCTCACAAGACAACAAAGGCCTGATAACCTCCTACACCCATAAAGTGCATGACATCAAATTTTGACAAAACTGGCTAAGTTGGGAGTTTTTATTCCCTAAATGATAAAATTGTTGCTATTTACGAAAGCATCACTATAGTCCAAATCTCAAAAATTGATGTTATGTACATTTAAATTCTAAATCGCAACTAGCATCGCTAGTTACACCTACATCACTATTTGAAATCTGAAGCCCTAATCCTAAATTGCAAATCAAGAAGGTGCATCACTCATTACACCCGCATCATGATTTACAATTTAGAAACCCTAATTTCAAATCATGGAGTGTTTTGACATTTACAATGGCATCACTAAAAAGATGAAAATCATTTTCAATTCTTAGAATAGCATCGCCATATGGTGATGACACCCTAATCTAAATTTCAAAAAGTAATAACTTCACTAAACATTCAAAATGAAAGGAAAGTTTTAGATTGCATACCACTGGTCCTACATTTGGAGGCCTCTGGTACTCTTGAACCCGGTCGAAAATATGTTGTGGGAGCATTCATTTTTCCATTTCATCAGGAGGTCAAATCCTAAAATACAGTAAATCTCCAAGGTGTGAATGCACAAATGAATTGAAAGTGACCCTTCCTCACCTATTTAAGCTTAAAAATTAGGGTTTCTTGGCCTAATTATAGCCAAAAGCTAGGGTTTTAACTTTTTTTACCTATTTCAACCTTGTGCAACCTCTTTTGAGTCATTTTTTGTGTTTTTGAGGCCATTTTTGGCATCTCAAGGCCTATTTTAGCACTTGCAACTATCTTTAATCTTTGTCAAGAAATCAACTGAAAATTCAAAATTTATGCTTGATTTCTTGAGGGAGCAAGGAAAAATCTTATTCCTTTCACTAAGGCAATAGTGGGGCATCTAAAAAATCAGAATTTTTTTATTTTTTCATCTGAGCAGTAGTTTTAATCTGAAAAGCGTCAATCTTTGAACTAATGTAGTAGGTACCTCATTTCAAAGAGGGAAAAAATGTAGACACTTGAAAAAATCATGAATGATATCAAGCACTTGAATCATATATACTAACATCACTTCATCTTGAAATCCATCCTCTTTTTGCCTAATTAATTAAATTTGTCTAACTATTTAACTAATTGCACCATTTTCATCTATTAGTCTAATTAACCTAATTAGGTTAATTCACCCCCTTTTATGCTAAATAGATCAAGTTATTTAATTTAAATCCCTAGGTCCTCTTATTTAATTACATAACCCTAACTTATTTAATTAAATATCATGTAAATTTCCCCTTTTCGTTAAATAATTTCATTTAATCAATATCAAGTCTAATTCCCATAATTTTCATAATTGAAGCCTTATTTAATTATCAAATTACCTAATAAATCTAATCTATAATACCCCTCTATTTTTCCTTCTGGTTGGACAGTGTGTCCTTGTGTTGTTATGTTGCTTTGATTTGTTTCTGGATATTTAGATACCTTATTGTGTGTTTTATGTTTGTACTTTGACTTTGGTACTCGGTTGCTATTTGATCGCTATCTATAAAGCGACGTGAATGTTACCTTTTGACATGATGGTATTTTATTATGATGTTATCATTATGGCATGTTTTGAATTAACATAAGTGGATATTCAAATTAATGATGTTTTATGCTTTTGATTAAAGTAATATGTTAGATTTTTCAATTAGTTATACTGTATTGGTGAAGGGGACAGTATCGCATCACTCGCTTGTGAGTGCCCTAGGATTCCATGATTTCCTCTTCACAGTGTGTTTTAATCATGACATATATATGCATGTGGATATACTCTTTGTTCGCAGGTTCACAGGTACAGGACATCGACTCCACCCGAGTTCACAGGTTTGAGCATGTCCATTGCCCAATGGTATTTGATTGGGAGATAGTAGCTAGGTTTTCCATGCCAAGTCATCACCCTAGTCATAGTGTGTCGTTGGGTCTTAGTCGGGTTGTGTTGCTTTGGATATTGTTCCCTCTCCTCGATTATTTAATTGCAAGTTGAAAAGGGTAATTAAATGGCTTTATGCATATAAGTTGTTGATTAATTTGATCTGGTATTAGGTTAGTAGTGTAACTTATTCTATTATTAGTTTAATTTAATTAATAAATAATTTAATCGTGGATTAAATATATTTTATTAATTAATTCAATTTATGATGTTGAAATAAGTTAAGTTATTTATGGATATATTGTTGAAATTGAAAATTAAAGAAAAAGAAGTTAAATTGCATTTTATAAATTTTGAATTCAAAATTGGAAATAAGAAGATATTTATTATTTTGTTTTTCAGAAATTAACGAGGGTTGTTGTAGGATATTTGTTTTGAAATTTTCTTTATTATGGGAATTTTCTTCACAAGTTTTTTCTTAACAAGTATGAAAATTTGAGAATAGAGGAGGAAAATAATTTTGCATTTTGTGGGTTTGGATTGAATCTAAAGAAATTGCTGATTTGAAGAGGGAATCCAAGCAAGGATCTATGCACCATCTGGATCTTCTCAAACTCTTGCATACCAGGTTCATGTTATTTAAATTGTTTATTGAATTTGAAAAGGTTCATGTTTTTGGAATTGTTGTTTGCAAGATTAACTATTTGGAAACATTCAAAACCTATGTTTGGTTTACAAATAAAACCCATTTTAAATCTTGCATTTAAATTTGAAGGAAAACCTTTGGTTGAAAATAAATTTCTTCATGAAAATAATGGTGTTTCTAACTAAAATTAATTAGTTCATGTATGGTTTTCCCAATTTATTTTATGAATCCCTTTTGAAAATATATAATATATATACATATGCATATATATATATATACTGTTATATATATATATATATATATATATATATGCATATATTTATATTATATATTTAGGGTTTACTATCAAAAAAAAAAATTATATTAAAAAATCTGGCCCCAAGCCGAATCATGGATTTAAATCCGCAGGTTTCTTTGTTGTTGAAATTTTTTGTTTTAATTTTTTTTTTAATCAAAAATTTGTGGGAGGCGGCATTGGGGGCTCACTTGCCCACTGTGCCCCCATGAGAGGCGTGTGGGGAGGGAGTCATGCTTAGCGTGAACCCCCGCATCTACCCTTAGTGGGTCGGCTATGCATACATAGCTGACACCCACAGTGGGCCGACTGTGTTTACACAATCACACCCACTGTGTGGCTCAGTTGTGGATGCAGCTGCCCAGTCAACCGGTGTGCAGCCCGAAACCGACGTGCGACCCAAATTTTTAACCCAAAAAAATAAAATAAAATAAATAATAATATTTATTTTAATATTATAATATTAATTTATATATTAATATTTATTTTAATAATATATATAGAATATGTTTTTTTTTATATATATATTATAATATTAATTTATTAATATGTGTTATAATTAATTATAATATATATTAATGATTAATATTATAATATTATATAGATAATTTGTTTCTCTAATTAAATGGATATTTATATAGTTTTTTCTGTATATGTATTTAAGTTGAGTTTCTTGAAGGCATGATTTAAGTCAAATTGGGAATGTTGAAAACATGATGATGTTAATTAAATTGTTGTTTTATTTTCAAAACGTGTTCTTATAGGGGAAGTCGTTTCGATTTTAAATGCTATATTGTTTTTAAGACAAGTTAATTATTTTTAAATGGTTATATTGAAACAAGGAGGCAATAATTATTTTATATCAATGAATTTTGACTTGTAGAATTAATTGGTTATTTTATCATTATTTAAATGCAAGTAAGGAAATTAAATAATTAGCATTAATTTCTCCCTCATCTAAAAAGATGTATTTTAATTCAGATTATTTAAAGCAATAAATTATTGAATGTTAACGAGGAAATGGACTTAGTGAATCCAAAGTAGAATTGAATTCTCATCTTCTTGCTCGTCTTGATTGTGAACTATTTCTATTATCATTTGGGGGAAATTGAGTTATAGAGAATGATAAGTCTTCCAGAGGGGTTTTAGTATGTAGGTTGTCTTGTCATGTGGTCGACCTATTTTGAATCCCTTGGGTAGTGCATGTTACGTTATTAGTGTTTAACCTGGTTTCCATGAACGGGGATGTTTTGTGCCTCCTATGGAAGGAGGGGATTATGTGATTTGTGACTCCTAGCAGAGGAGTGGCTTTGTTATCTTGTTACCTAGTGTTTGGAGAGGGTTTGAACTTATGTCGCCTCCTGAGAAAGGAGTGGTCGTGTTATCTTGTTAGTATGCACTAGGGTTCCCTTGGTAATTGGTTTGATTGTGTGTTGTCAAGTAGAAGAGTGGCTTCCATAGGCATCAGAGCCCAAAGAGGTAAACTAGATAACCTTTGGAGGTGGTTTAATCAAGTGATAACTAAAAAAAAAATTAGAAGATTAAGACTAACTTCTCACTAATCAAGATAATTTTGCCTCACTCATAGACACAAGGGCTTTTTTACACTTGGGATGAGTGGGAAGGCTTGGAATGGTAAGGTCATCTATCTCGTCTATACGAAAGGTATTTGATTCCACATTAGTAAGTATGAGGGCCGGGGATTGGTTGAGGCCACCAGGTTAGCTGGACCCTATGAAGATCCACATTGGGTAACTCATGACGAGCTGTGTGATGACACTCTATCTAGGACAATAGTTGGTAATTGTTCATTGTGTGTATGGTTCTTGTAACATACTTGATCTACTTTATATATGGAAGCAATGTAACCATGTTAGTGTTGTACTCGAGTTGTACTTATGTTGTACTCATGATGTAATTGTGTTGTAATTGTGTGGTACATGTGATTGGTTGTGTCAGTTTGGTTCAGTTATGTGTTAGCATGTGTCTAGAGGTAGATGTCATTGGCTAGGAATCCTTGTTACTATCTCCTAGCACGCGGGGTGGACCTTTGTGTTCCACTTGGTTGGGTGGCATGCACCTTAATCTGTTGGGATTTATTCTTGTTTGTGTTGACAATATTTTCCATTGGAGAGCTCGTGGGATCCAATTACTCTTTATGCTTTTATTCATTTTAGTTGACTCTTCTAATTTATTACCCCTCATTTGTTATCAAGGCAGAAAGATGTAATTTGTAATCATGTTTATTGGAATTGCCTCATTCGGGAAATGAGAGATGTTATATTATTGTTTAACTATGAATAAATAAAATTGAAAGTTATCTCTTATGATTTAATGTAATTTATCATGTATGGAATGTATGTGTTCAATTATTAAGTAAATAAATGTCTTGGTTTAGATTCATGTTTTTTGTTGAGGTTCTAAATAACCTTTGTCTCATAACCTTAGGGGTTGTTGGCATTAGGTAGTGAACTTGCATGTTTATTTTACTTAAAAAAAAAAAAAATAGTTTATTTAAGTCGTTAATTGCATCTTCCTCTAGGGTTGCGTGGTGGGGTGTTACACATGGTATCAGAGCCTAGGTTTGAACACTAGGTACTCTGGGATTATGGTGGACCCATTAAGCTTTTAATTTGTGTACCTTGCCTAATACCTTGAAGTTTATGTGCAGGATTATGCCTCCCAGATGTAGAAGAGGTAGAGGGCATGGACATAGCTGTATAGGCGATCTGATGAGTGTCAAAATGACTCTCCTCCTCATGCATTAGTTGTTCCAGATCAGGGAGAACATCTGGCATCACAAAATGCCCCTGGGGTTAGTGTTCATCAGCATAATCCTCTAGGGATTGAGGTTGTGTGAAGAGCACTTGAGGAGGCATTGGAACTCCTTGGTCCGAGGCAAGTAGATGCATCGGGTAATCCTAGTGAGAGAGTAGTTTCGGCGAAGGTAGAGACAGTCGACTCAGTGCATATGATGGATTTTTTCAGGGCACATCCATCTTTATTTGTTGGAGCAAGAAGTCACTTAGAGGCTAAGACTTGGCTCATTGACCTTGATCAATGCTTTTATATGCACCCATATGGTAGTAATACCAAAGCATGGTGCGCTATTGTGCATCTCTAGGGACTCACATCCACATGGTGGAGACTAGAGGAACATAAGCTCCATACTAATATTCACTCAGTATCTTGGGAAACCTTCTGAAAGTGGTTTAGAGCCCGTTTCTTATCCGACCATTGGCATCACCACTAAGGTGATGAGTATCATGCCTTGAGCCAGATGGCATTGTCGGTAGAAAACTTGGCCATGGCACTAGGAGACCACACTGATGTTCAGTATGGCAGTGGTTTAGAAGCAGAGTCTAGTGCTTGAGGAGGTCAGCCTCAGGGAGGTGCACCTTCTAGATCTTGGTAGGGACCATCTCAGAGTGGTCAGCAATAGTAGAGTGCGCTTGGAAAGTGTAAGGAATCACAGTCATATCAGGAGGATGGTGGTTCTTCACCTAGGAGGAATTGGAACTAGTGGTGCAACAAGCACAATCGTCTGGGGAAGCCAGTCTAGATTTCACAGATTGTTGCTAACTAGGGTAGTGTGCAGCAGTCTACTGTACCTTTAGGAGGCAGGGGGTTTTGTAGTAACACAGGGTGTTACTCTTGTGGCCAACAGGGCCACCTTGCTAGGGATTGTCCATGGCTGAACACTTCTGGAGTTGGTCGCTCAGTGCAGGATACTCACCCTCAAGGGTCAAGGTTCTGATTTGGATGCAGTTTGTATGAGGGAGCTATATCCTTACTTGTTTGTAGGCTTCCACGAGTAAGCCTAACCCTAGGGGGGGAGGATGTAATACCCCTTCATTTTTCCTTCTGGTTCGACAGTGTGTCCTTATGTTGTTATGTTGCTTTGATATGTTTCTAGATATTCAGATACCTTATTATGTGTGTTTTATGTTTGTACTTTGACTTTGGTACTTGGCTACTATTTGATCGCTCTCTATAAAGCGATGTGAATGTTATCTTTTCATGTGATGGTATTTTATTATGATGTTATCATTATGGAATGTTTTGCATTAGCATAAGTGGATATTCAAATTAATGATGTTTTATGCTTTTGATTAAAGTAATATGTTAGATTTAGCAGTTAGTTATACTGTATTGGTGAAGGGGACAGTATCGCATCACTTGCTTGTGAGCACCCTTGGATTCTAGGATATCCTCTTCATGGTGTGTTTCAATCATGACATATATATGCATGTGGATATACTCTTTGTTCATAGGTTGACAGGTACATGACATCGACTTCACCTGGGTTCACAGGTTTGAGCGTGTCCATTGCCCAACGGTATTTGATTGGGAGATAGTAGCTAGGTTTTCTATGCCAAGTCGTCACCCTAGTCATAGTGTGTCGTCGGGTCTTAGTCGGGTTGTGTTGCTTTGAATATTGTTCCCTCTCCTCAATTATTTAATTGCAAGTTGAAAAGGGTAATTAAATGGCTTTATGCATATAAGTTGTTGATTAATTTGATCTGGTATTAGGTTAGTAATGTAACTTATTCTATTATTAGTTTAATTTAATTAATAAATAATTTAATCGTGGATTAAATATATTGTATTAATTAATTCAATTTATGATGTTGAAATAAGTTAAGTTAGCTATGGATATATTGTTGAAATTGAAAATTAAAGAAAAAGAAGTTAAATTGCATTTTATAAATTTTGAATTCAAAATTGGAAAGAAGAAGATATTTGTTATTTTGTTTTCAGAAATTAATGAGGGTTGTTGCAGGATACTTGTTTTGAAATTTTCTTTATTATGGGAATTTTCTTCACAAGTTTTTTCTTAACAATTATGAAAAATTGAGAATAGAGGAGAAAAAGAATTTTTCATTTTGTGGGTTTGGATTGAATTTGAGGAAATTGCTGATTTGATGAGGGAATCCAAGCAAGGATCTATACACCATCTAGATCTTCTCAAACTCTTGCATACTAGGTTCATGTTATTTAAATTGTTTATTGAATTTGAAAAGGTTCATATTTTTGGAATTGTTGTTTGCAAGATTAGCTATTTGGAAACATTCAAAACCTATGTTTGGTTTACAAATAAAACCCATTTTAAATCTTCCATTTAAATTTGAAGGAAAACCTTTGGTTGAAAATGAATTTCTTCATGAAAATAATGGTGTTTCTGACTCAAATTAGTCAGTTCATGTATGGTTTTCCCAATTTATTTTATGAATCCCTTTTGAAAATATATAATATATATACATATGCATATATATATATGCATATATTTATATTATATATTTAGGGTTTACTGTCAAAAAAAAAATTGTATTAAAAAATCCGACCCCAGGCCAAATCGCAGATTTAAATCCACGAGTTTCTTTGTTGTTGAAAGTTTTTGTTTCAAAAATTTAGTTTAACCAAAAATTTGTGGGAGGTGGTGTTGGGGGATCACCTCCCCACTGCACCCCCATGGGAGGCACGTGGGGAGGGAGTCGTGCCCAACGCGGACCCTCCTGACCACCCTTAGTGGGTTGGTTATGCATACATAGCTGACACCCATAGTGGGCCGACTATGTTTACATAGCCACACCCACTGTGTGGCTTGACTGTGGATGCAGTCGCCCAGTCAACCGGTGCACGACCTGAAACTGACGCATGACCCAAAGTTTTAACCCAAAAAAAATAAAATAAAAATAAAAATAAAATTTATTTTAATATTATAATATATATAATATGTTTTTTATTATATTATAATATTAATTTATATATTAATATTTATTTTAATAATATATACAATATTGATTTATATATATATATATATATATATTATAATATTAATTTATTAATATGTGTTATAATTAATTATAATATGTATTAATAATTAATACTATATTATTTAATATTATAATATTATATAGATAATTTGTTTCTCAAATTAAATGGATATTTATATAGTTTTTTGTGTATATGTATTTAAGTTGAGTTTCTTGAAGGCATGATTTAAGTCAAATTGGGAAAGTTGAAAACATGATGATGTTAATTAAATTCTTGTTTTATTTTCAAAACGTATTCTTATAGGGGAAGTAGTTTTGATTTTAAATGATATGTTTTTTTAAGACAAGTTAATTATTTTTAAATGGTTATATTGAAATGAGGAGGCAATAATTATTTTATATCAATGAATTTTGACTTGTAGAATTAACTGGTTATTTTATTATTATTTAAATGCAAGTTAGGAAATTAAACAATTAGCATTAATTTCTCCCCCATCTAAAAAGACGTATTTTAATTCAGATTATTTAATCCAATAAATTACTGAATGTTAACGAGGAAATGGACTTAGTGAATCCAAAGTAGAATTTAATTCTCATCTTCTTGCTCATCTTGATTGTGAATTGTTTCTGTTATCATTTGGGGGAAATTGAGTTATAGAGAGTGATAAGTCTTCCAGAGGGGTTTTACTATGTGGGTTGTCATGTCATGTGGTTGACTTGTTTTGAATCCCTTCAGTAGTGCATGTTACATTATTAGTGTTTAACCCAGTTTCCATGAACGAGGATGTTTTATGCCTCCTGTGGAAGGAGGGGATTATGTGATTTGTGACTCCTACTAGAGGAGTGGCTATGTTATCTTGTTACCTAGTGTTTGGAGTGGGTTTGAAGTTATGTCACCTCCTAAGAAAGGAGTGGTCATGTTATGTTCTTAGTATGCACTGGGGTTCCCTTGGTAATTGGTTCAATTGTGTGTTGTCAAGTAGAAGAGTGGCTTCCATAGGCATCAGAGCCCAAAGAGGTAAATTGGATAACCTTCAGAGGTGGTTTAATCAAGTGATAACTGATCAATAAAAAACCGCCCATGCCTTGGCTTTTTTCTTTTTCTTTGTGGCTACGCCTTAATTTTGTATGCTCACTATCTTCGGAGCTCGCCACGTGGCTGCCTTACGAAGCTTTTTTCTTTGGCTTTGTTTGGCTTTTCAAAAATCTTCGTTTGCGTGCCACGTGGCTCATGTTGGCTGCTCTTTGGAGTCGGACCCACCTCGTCCTTTTTCGCCTCGTTCTTCGCTTTTGCTCGGAGCTCTCCACGTGGCTCCCTCTCACGGCTTTCTATTAGGCGTTCTTGCTGCTTTTTGTCGAGCTTTGTCTGGAAGACACGTGGCATTTCTTTTTCATGCGCCGATTACCTTGGAAATACTGATGGATCTTTTGTGCTTCCCACTGCCGCGTGTCTTCTCCTGTTGCTGCATGGTTTTCCATTTCGAATCATGGCTTCGTTGGTGTATTGTTGATCGATAGATTTTTGCTATGGCAGCTCAGATCATCTGGGCCGAGGATTGCCGCGTGTGGTCTACTCTTCCATGATGCATTTTTAGGTAGTGGGTTGGCCTATGTATGGGACCATGTTTTATTTTATAGTGGTTGATCAAGTTTAGCAAAAACTCTAAAGACATCGAGTAGCAAGCCTTTTGTAATAGCTATTTTTCAATTAAAGATTTTAGACTGTGCCAAATAAATTCGGCCTCTCTGTTTTCAGTAGTTGTTAGAACTATTAACCTGTGCTATTATCTTTATTTTTGTATGCATGCCTGTTCTTCAATTTCTGTAAACTTTTATGGTTGAAAATAATACACATCATGTTTCTTTGACTCTTCTATGTTAAAATAAAGTTATGCTAGATTACATTATACAAATTAGAGGGTATTTTGCATAATGAATGTTTGTGGAGGAAGATAAACTTAATTAACACCATTTAGTGGTTCAGGCCTTTGCATCTTACATTGTGCTCTATCAAAATTTGTCTAAGACTTTGGTACATCGCCTATAGTGTAAGCTTTACATTCATGTTATTCTCCTTATCTTTTTCCTCAACCCACTAAGTGAAGAACTCGCTTCGATAAAATCCTGAAGGTCACTTAGCTAGCGCACCATGTCCCCTAATAGCTAAGTTTCCCATAAGACTGCTGCTACATGCAAAATTCTGCATCAACAGTTCTTTTTCTAGCACGCCCGGTGGGACAGCGAACTAGCACGTTCACCTAATCTTTATAAGTGTGTATGAGCCATCAGCCTGTAACTAGGTCACAATCTGCAAGATTCCCTAGCCAGCTTCTACCCCCTTTAGTTTTCGTACATCCAAGAGGTCGTTGAAATAGCCTTTCACCTCCTTCATCACCTCCTGCTCCATTATCACCTAATCCATTTGTACCCATGGCTGCTAGAAATTATGTAGCCTGGGACTCCGATAGTCTGTTGGTAGCACCTGTGCCTCCTGCAGTATGGGCTCCCATCCCTTTTTTGGCTTTAAAAGCTATTCCTAAATATTCTGGGGATGAATCAAAAACACCCACAGAGCATCTGCAAGATGTAGCCGACGTATGTCTGGTAAATGGCATATCAAACGAGAATGTAGCCCTTAGATTGTTGGTCGCCTCATTTTGAGGAAAGACACTGAACTGGTACAGAACCATTCAAGTAGGCACTATAGCTACTTGGGACCAGCTCGGAACCCCTTTTTACGAACATTTCTCCAATGCTGGTGATAGATCTTCACTGTACCATCAATTGGCCAACATAAAGCGAGCTCCTCATGAAGCTCTACCCAATTTTAATGCAAGATTTCACTCAACTTGGTAGAGAGTGCCTGTTGGTAGCCAACCACCTCTTGATCTAGCTTTTATGTTCTACCTGAAGTCAATAAATGCTGATATCTCTATGACGTTACAAGCTCTAGGCGGAGAAACTCTTCCTGATGCTTATGCTCTAGCTATTACTACAGAAAATAATTTTATTGTTGTAGGGAAATTGGTGCCAAGACCGATCATGCCATTGTTCCCCGAGTGCAATGCTCCAGAAGCTGAAGTCCCTTCCACCAGCGCGCCTACGGCTTCCCCCCAATCTATGTATGTCTATCCTAGGAATGCTTCAAGCATAGCCCCGACGACATCTCCTATAATAGCTCCTGTGCCGAACCCCATGGCTGCTAAGATGAATGAAATGAGAGAACAAATGCGGGCTATGACTAATGAACTAACTACTTTGAAGTGACAACAATACAGCTACCAAAAGTCGGTGTATCAAAATTACCAAGGTGGAAAGCCTCTGTACCAATCAAATAAGTGGCAAGATAAGTCACGTGGGAATACCTCAGCTCAATCGAGTAACCAGATGGTTCCAGTAACCTTGCCTATGCAGACTCTTCACCCTAGTTCAAATAAGGAGTTGATAGCAGGACAAAACAATTTGGCAGAAGATGCTAATTCATGGTTCTTTCCTTGCAATGATGAACATATTCCGCGGAACTACCCATGAGGAAATTTGCAACAACAAATTGTAGATCAACGTAGCCAAGGGACCGCATCTGTTTCTGGTAACACACCATATGCCTGTCAACAAATGAACAATGTTGTCCTTATAGCTCAAATGCAGGGGACGTCCATCCAACAAGAATCGGAAATTGTTCCTGACCAGGCTCTCTTTTCTTGGATGGAGGGAGAAGAGTCAACATTTCCAAATGACATCCCTATGGATAAAGTTCCTCGAGTGCAATCAGATTACAATATGCGTTCAAAGCAAAGATTCACCAAAGAGTTTGTGAACTCATCTAATCAAGCGTCAACACCACCTGTGCCTGGTCCTATAGCAGGCCCATTACCCATCCCACCATAGTTTGAAGTAGCTATTTCTGGCCCTTCGAAGCCACTTCTTCCGAAGGTCATAACTCCTGTAGTCATCCCTACTACGGTTAAACAATCAGACACACCGGCCATCAGGCCTGTATCAACTGTCAAACTAAAGGACCAAACCACTACAATTCACCAGTCCCGAGCGCAATTCAACGTAGTAGAACAACTAAAAAAGTCATCTGCCAATGCTTCTCTGTGGGATGTCTTGGCTATTCTGGAGTAGAAGGTGCTGCTACAAAAGGCATTATCGGGTGAAGAAGATGCGAAGATTTCTTCTCAATCCCCTAAAGAGAAGGTATCCAAACCTGAACTGGACAAGGTGCTAACAATTCCACATGAAGAGAAGCTAGAATCCAAAAAGGGAGGTAAGCCTAAGCCTAGGCCTTTCTTTCTAACACTGATTATTGGTGAAAAATTACTACATAACTGTATGATTGACTCTGGTGCTAGCACCACTATCATGCCAAAGCAAGTCGCTGATGCTTTGGGACTAAAGTATGAGCCGCTAAATAAAGGAATCATACATCTTAATGGAAACAAGGTTGATACTATTTGGATAATCAAGAGATTACCTATGACCCTGTTTGCCTGCCCCAGTATCATTGTAAATCAGGATACTATACTTATCGGTATCCCTCTCTTGTTCAAGATCTACTTATCCTGAGAGTTCACTGCAAATGTAGGAGTATATCTAGCTTTAGACTTGTCCCACTTGATTCTGAGGATGAAGCACGGGGATAAGATGAAGTTATTGTTAGAAAACCTGCATTCTGCACATGTTGCCGATGAAGCTCTGCTAAATTTTGAAGCAACACACACTTCTATTTCTTGGGAAGAGAGGTGCAATGTAGAGTTCCTTGAAGACGAGGAGGCTACTAGCTCCCAGACACAAGATGAAGAGAAATTATTGAAAGAATTTATTGATATAGATCATTTCAAAAATTATCATGCAACTGGCCTTGGAACCTATGTAATACATGAAGAAGGGAAAATCATGCCTAAAGTTACTAAACAACCTAAGGGTGAAGAGTCTCCGGAAATATGGATATTATACTTTGATGGAGCTCGATGTAAAGTAGGAGCCGAAGCGGGAATTTGTTTGATATCCCCAACTGATGAAAAGATGTTGAGGTCTTACTGCTTCCGGTTTGCATGTTCCAACAATGAAGCTGAATATGAAGGGCTCGTCCATGGTTTAAGCCTTGTGGAGCAAATGGGTGCAAAGCAAATAAGTGTCTTCGGAGATTTTGAGTTGGTAGTTAATCAGGTCCGCAGAACTTCGACTGTGAAAAAATCCACATACGATTTTACCGGCATAGAGTCTGGGATCTGATCGACAGTTTCAAGGCATTCAACATTCAAGCAATTCCGAGGGAAACAAATGTCGAAGCCGATAAGATGGCAACTATTGGAGCTCAGTTTGAGCCGACATTGGACCTGTTAAAAAATAAACATGTTGTGAATGTAATTATAAGACCTGCTGTCCTAGATAATAATCAAGATTGGAAAGTATTTGATAGTGATGCTCATATTGCATCATTCCTTCAGTGATCTAGAGAGTTTGTTGATCAGCTGCAGCTGAAGATCACTGAGGCTTACGGAGATCAAATTATTCTGCTGAAATCTAACAAGCTTTCAAGGGGTCTAGTCACTCTCGAAAGTCTTTTTAATTTTGATGATGCAACAAGAGATAAAAGGAAGCTCATGGCTGAGAAAGGTGATTATATCGATCTGCATGTCGGAGAAGATAGAAAGCTCAAAGTTGGAAAGGAAGTGTCGAAAAAGAATAAGGATAGATTAAGACATTTCTGCGAAGAATATCCAAGTGTAGTTGCTTGGTCATATGATGATTTAAAAGGATATGATCCTGGGATCATTGAGCATACTATTGAGCTGATGGAGGGGGAAAAGCCAATCCATCAAAAGCAGAGGCCTGTGAACCCAAAAATAGAGTCCCTAATGTCACAAGAGCTAAAAAAATTGATCGCATCCCGGATAGTGTTTCCAATTAAACACAACACTTGGGTGTCTAACCTAGTGCCAGTCCGGAAGAAAAATGGAGATATACGCTTGTGCGTAGACTTTCGCGACCTAAATAGGGCATCCTTAAAGGATCACTACCCTCTACCTTCAATGGAGGTAATTCTTCAGACTGTAGCTAGTTCCAAAATGTTTTCGATGCTAGATGGTTTTTTAGGCTATTACCAGATACGGGTAAAGGAAGAAGACCAATACAAAATGGTGTTCACCACGAAGTGGGGAACATATGCTTATGCCAAAATGCCTTTTGGGCTCTCAAATGCCAGAGCCACATTTCAACGAGCTATGGATATTGCTTTTAAAGATTTGATCCACAAGATTATACTCATCTACCTAGATGACCTAACCGTATTCTCAAAATTTGTTGATGATCATTTTGATCATCTGGAGTTTATTTTCCAGAAATGCCAAGAGATCAAAATCTCCCTGAATTCGAAGAAGTGCGTGTTTAGAGTTCCCCAAGGGAAAATTTTGGGATATTTCATCTCTAAGGAGGGCATTGCTATTGATCCAGAAAGAGTCGATGCGATCCGGGAGCTCTCGTTGCCAGTCAACAAAAAAGCTATGCAGTCTTTTCTGGGAAAGGTTAATTTTATTAGCCGTTTTATTGCGGACTTTGCAGGCATCATTCATCTAATTACTTTAATGCTTAAGAAGGATCAATTTTTGAAATGGATGACAAAAGCTAGAAGAGCTTTTGAACTTGTAAAAGAGGCTATTTCTTCTGCTCCTGTGCTAGTCAATCTGGACCTATCAAAGGATTTTATCATGTATGTTTTTGGTGGTGGTAATAGTATTGCTACAGTGCTTATGCAGAAAGATGATAAAGATGCAAGGGAGTCCCATGTTGCCTTTTACTCCTGAACTTTAAAAGAATACGAAGTAAAGTATAACTTTGTAGAGAAGCAAGCCTTCGCCATTGTTAAGGGGCTTAAGAAGTTCTGGCATCTGATATCATATAATAAGGTGATTATATGTGTTCCACACCCAAGCATGCGAGAATATATCATGGAAGGGGAAATCATGGAAAAGAGAGCCAACTGGATCACCAAGATCCTAGAATACGGCATTGAGGTTAGACCTGTTAAGACCATCAAGGGGGAAGGACTATGTGAGTATATCACTGAAAACAGTGAAACAGCGGTAGAATGTGAAGCTCCAGAACTTGTGTTAATAAACGAAGAGAATCCCCAGAGTAGCTGGCTCGATGAAAGGATAAATTTTATGCAAACAGGAAAGTATCTGATGGACCTCCCATCTTTTAAAAGGCGTTTCTATCGCCTATAGAATGGCAATTTTGTCCTTTTGGAGGGTGTCCTGTTTAAAAGAAATTTCAACAGCATCTTGCTAAGATGTGTCAACGAGGAGCAGGCTTGGAGGATATTAGATCAATATCATAACAGCCCTGCCAGAGGACATTTTTTTGCAAGAACCATAGCAATTAAAATCGTATGTGCCAATTATTATTGGCCAACACTTTTTAATGATGCATTTTCCTTAATTAGGTCTTGCAAAGAATGTCAGTTCTATGTGGAAGGAGACAGAATGTTACTATGCCTTTAAGACCCATAGTGATAGAGAAACCTTTTGCTCAATGGGGTTTAGACTTGATCGGGATGATCAACCCTCTTTTCTCAGCAGGACATAAATGGATATTAACAGCAACCGACTATTTTACCAGGTGGGTAGAAGCAGTGTCATTGAAATGTGCAACTGAATCAGAGATTGTTAATTTCCTAGAAGAACTGGTAGCCAGATTTGGCCTGCCTAAGACAATTATCTCTAACAATGACAAAGCTTTTATCGGCTCGAAAATGAGTCAGTTCACTCTAAAATACGGGGTGTTCTTGAAGACCTCCTCTAACTATTATCCCTAGGGAAATGGTCTTGCGGAGTCCACTAATAAGAACCTCATCTGGTTGATCAAAAGGATAGGCTCGGAACATCAAAAGGAATGGCATAGGAACCTCCGGACAACACTCTGAGTAGATCGAATTACGCCCAAGCAGGTATTGAAAACATCTCCTTATGAGATGGTATACAGAAAGGAGGCATTGCTGCCTATTGCCACAGAAATTCCACCCTACAATTGCTCAAGTCTCTAGAAGTTGAACAAAATGGAGTGATGGAAGTAAGGTTTTCTGAGTTGCTTGAGGTGTAGGAGAAAAGAGAACATACCCTGGAAGCAATGAATAGACACCAATAGGTAGTGAAGAAATGGTTTGACAAAATGGCTTCAGATCAGGAACTGCAACATGGAGATTTGGTTCTCAAATTCAATGAACGCGGAACAAAACCTGGACATCATAGCAAATTTAGCAGCCTCTAGGAAGGGCCATTCAAGATCTACCAGTGCAAACAGTTTAACTCTTTTGAGTTAGAAGATATGGAAGGCAATGCTCTAAGTATTTCAGTTAATGGAATACATCTTAAAAGGTTCTATTAATTCTGTATATGTGTTAATTTTGTACATTTGTATATATGTAATTACTCTTTGTCACTTTAAGTTTTGGGTCTTCTTGGCACAAGATTGAAATAATGCAATAATGGTGTAAGCAATTGAAAGAAAGTTATAAATGAATCAAGTGTTAACAAAAGAAGCATAGTGGATTATATTCATTAAAGTCAAAAATTTACAATATAGTGGGGCCAGAAGGCCTTGGGTTAACATTTACATATGCCCGCTAAGCCGCGGGACTTGTAAGCAGAAAGAAGCAAAATTGGTAAAACATTTTTTGTCTGTAGAACACTAGTGAGAAGGACCAACGATCATAGCAGCAGGTAGCTCGGGCTTTGGAAGTACCATTCTCTCAAAGTTTTCGTACCATTGAAAACTGGAGAAAGGCTCAAGATAATGAATGTGCATTAGAAAATGGCAGCCTTCGCGGACCCTGGCGTGGTGCTCTTCATGGGTTTCCCGCTCGAAGCCAAATAGAAAGGGCCTAGTTGGGACGATGCCTCCATGCAGCTGCTATAGGCGAATGTTCCAGACCGAAGGAATGCCTCAAACCAATTGGGTTGCATGCACAATTTGCTCCAAACCTCTGAGGTAGCATGCAGGGAACACCAGCTTCGTCAATTTTATAATTTTACATTTGTTGATGCTGATGTCTAGTAGCGAGGCGACAAAGTGGGAGTAGATGCTGGTGTTCACCTGATATTGCTCTTCGTAATGCACACAGTCCTTCCCAAAGATCCATTTGTTGGATTTCACGTACAATAGGTTTTTGCACCTGTCATACGCTTCAAGCATCTGCAAGTAATCTTTCCAAGGAATGCCACCTGCGTTTTTCTACAAATGAGCCTCACTGGTGTTTCCATGATTTCTGTTTTCTAGGCTAAGAGATTAAAAATACTATCCAACAAGAGATTGCTAAATTGAAAGGCCAGTCGATGTTGTGATTCATAATGTTGCACAAGAGGCTAATTTATAGGCTATCTAAGCTGTGCTTGCTGAAGAAATCATGATTAACAATTTCACGAAGTGGGTCACTTCGCCTTGGTTTTCTATGTCGTAGCGTGCGAACTGACCAAGAGGTGCAAGATCAGCTTGCAACTTGCTCTGCCAAGCTGGCACATCATAAATAGATTGGCCAATTGTTAGTAATACAAAGCGCCACATTCTCATCTGAATCGGGTGAAGTTATTGAGAAAGACTTTGTTGGGTAATGTGCCCTGTACGAGCATTAATGTCAATCAATACAAATAGCCTGTAGAGAAATGCTCACGAGGTTTGCCTGGGTTCATTTTCCAAGACAAGGATCCACTCCCGTCACATGTGAAAGATTTCCTTTTAATTTTTAGGCAGTTCGATTGGTTGGTGGTCTTTTCGCACGAGTAAAGTTGATAATGCATAGTAACAACTTGGCGTAAATGGTTGGCACGTACCTTTTTTGGCCGCCATTCCTAAGAAAGTTGAAAAGGCAAGTTATGGCATGCGGGGAAAGACATTTATTGTAGAAGTTTCCAAAGAATTAAGTAATTAAGGCATTCGCAAGAAGAGAGAAGTTTGAAAAGAAACTAAGTCATTTGCCAAAAGATTTGCACAGAGACCCTTGTGGAGACAAAATGGCCAAAATTGCCAAAAACCCTGCACAGACTTCAGCTCAAGTAGCTCTAAGCGAGCAGATGAAGAATGTGCCCTACATGTAGATTTATGATGGAGAGTCTTATACCACTCCAGGCATACCTACAAAGCCTAACTGGCCTTTCACTCACCCAGTAAACTAGAGGTTGTTGAGCATGGTTCCTCACAGGGACCAGGCAGTGGGTTTAGAGGATTGGAACAATGTCTTTGACCTCGTAATGTCGAGCAATCCTAAGAACCTTCGGGAAGCTACATGCAAAAGGATGAAGAATACAATAGACCAATTTTTCAAACGGCTATGGTACTATGGGCTTGCACAGTACATGGTCCCTTTGGTGCACACTTGCCTAGAGATTATAGTGGCATGCGCGACATAGTTCGACCTAAGTATTGGGGTTATCAATGAAAAGGATTTTTGGGTAGTCATTAGCCCCATGGCTATTCAAGATATGTTGTGTGTCCCGTTTCCTTTGGGTAAGAAGGTTGAAGATTTTGACATGGAAAGAATGCAGCAAAAGTGGTGAGAGTTCCAATTGGGGCCACAATTTTATCGCTTCGAGCCTCAACATCCAAGTAGTTCAGCCCTGCCTAAATTCCCTTTCAGTTTGAAAGCTTTGAGAGGTGCGGTACAATCTGTCATTTCTATGCTGGCAATGGTGTGCAGTTTGGACTCCGACATAGAGGTCTATTAGTTTCAAATGTCCCTTTGCTTTATGTTAAGGAAAAATCATGAGGGCTCGCTTTTTGATTTTGCAAAGATTATTAGCGATGGCATTCGACTGCAGTTAAAGGATTTTGGGGTCGGCTCTAGGTTCAGGTATTCATCTTTCCTGGCCTATTTAATTTTGCACCAAAATCTAGATTACTTTTCAACGTCTTTGCCCCTATCTATTTTTGATGAGAATGGCTTGAGGAAGCCGATTTCGACATGGATTCCTGTCATGTCAAAAACCTTTGATTATTACGTGTTCTCAGATGTGTTCATAGCCTTGACAATGAGGGCTTTGGGTAAAGCTGGTATAAATGTGACCGAACGCATTTCTCCCCGCCAGAGGTCCTGGCTTGGGAAGTTAGTACCACCCTGTGACTAGTTCTTAGGTACGGATTTCACTCTACTCCGTTTGTCGGGTTTCGTCCAGGAGCCTTTTCGGCTTCCCCATTTCCTCTCCAATAAAGTGTTGGCCTTGGAGGCAATGAGATAGCTATGCACCCTTGATGATGATTATTGGGGAGGAAAACACCAGACCTCCTATTTACTATTGCCAATCATGTTTGGTTCAATGTCATTGGCAAAGAAGAGGACCACGCAGTTTGATACCTCAGTGATTCTACTTTTAAAATTGGGTCATCTCGGGCTGGTACTGATAGATGATTCCTGGAATTACAATCCTGACAATAATTTGTTGGACATTAGCATCAGGATCGCGCACTCACCTTGGCCATTCTGGGACCTCCGGAGGGATCCCGAGGAAGGAAACCTAAGTAGATATGTAGGCCTTCAATATTTTCCTACAGTGGATGGTCAACCATCGTGGCTGAATTTTTATCACATCATAGGGAGGGTCAACCCAAAGCTCCCGATCAGCCCCCCTTTGGTCACCCAATTGAGGAAGCTCAATTGGGAACCTGACAAGATGCAAGCTTTCTGGATATACCGGCAAGAGATTCTGGCTTCTGGCAAGTTATACAATGAAGTTGCCCTCGATGAGAAGTTTGATGAAATTTGGGAGATTGAGCATCCGGATGTTGAGTATTCTCTGAACCGTTCAACATCTGTGTAGCAATATAGAAAAGAGGAGGCTGTTGCGGAATCTAAGGAGGAAGTAACTCAGATTCCCCCTATCATCGCCAAGAATCTAGTGCCTAAAAGAAACATTGGTAAGGCGCTTGTGCAGGAGGAAGAGCCATGCGCATTGGTATCCATGCCAGCCACCTCTTCTAAGCCAAAATGAAAGTAGACAAGGACTACTAGTAGTAAGAATCGGGTCATTTTTGACCTCGATGATGTCCCAAGGGAGAAGCGACAACGTACCAAAAAGGCTGGTGTGGAGGAAGAGCAACCAGCAACGGAAGCGGTCGAGACATCTGCGGCTCCACCAGAACATCAAGTAAGCTTTCCTCCCTCTTCTCTTTCCTCTATGTCTTTGGCCCCACTGTAGTCTACCCCTGCTGCCTCATCTGCGCCAGTCATCTCAGCTCTTGGATTTTTTGGTCTTTCCGATCTTGCTCTTCCCATTTTCCCTCCTATGTCCTCCACTTTTACTACTCTACCTAGAACCTAATTTGGTGTCAGTACCGGGCTCATGGGTCAATGATTTTTATCCCCAAGGCCCAACCCTGTGGTTGGTGCATCTCCAATTTTTCCTTTCTTCGTCACTTCATTTTCATCCCATCTGAGTGGCTAGTTCATCCTGCTGTTCTCCCCTGCTATTATAATGTGACCTAGCAAGACCTCTGATGCATCAACTACACTATCTTTCCCGCTGGCTATCCCTCAAGAGTAACCTTTTGCTAGTGGATTGGGTATCCTGGCCCAAGAATATTTCTCGCTGGTCGACGCAAATAAAAGTGATCGCACCAACTAGATCAGCAAGTGAAGAGCAAAGGATGGGACCAGGCAGGTGGAGCCCCACTTGCAAACTATTTTTAATGAAGATAAAACCTTTTGATAGTTCCCAAAGATCACCCTAATGATATATAATAAGCCAGATGCAACCAACGACTATTCTGTGAATGCCGAGGGGTTAGATCGGTGGGTAGGCCTGACGCAAGATGTGCTGAACCTTACAGGATGAGACTGAAAGATAGTGACCAACGGGATTTCTGTCACCTTCAAGCAGATAAAGAAAGATGATCAAATTGCGAAGCTGAAAAAGAAGGTTGACATCTGGGTGAACAAATTCAAAGCCCAAGAGAACGAAATAGGTCGGATAGAGAAGGAGAGGGGTACCTTCGAAAATAAAATCAAAGAGTTACAAAATTTGGGCGAAGAGGTTCTGACTCTTGAGAAGCAAGTTGAACTGCTCCGAGCAAGTGAAGAAAAGTTCCAGGCAAAGGAAAAAGAGCTCCGCGCTGAGTCCGACCTGCTAATTGAAGGCATGAGGGAACTCCGACAGAATACAACTGCCGAGATTACTGAAGTGAATGCCAACCTGGAGTTAGAGGTTCAAAGGGCTAAGCAGGCCGAATCAGCCTTGGTAGAGAGGGAAAAGGAAGTTCTTGCCCTAAAGGAGCAGATGTCTGCATTAGATAAAAGCTTTGCGGAAGTAGTGGCAGGTTTAAGCGGCAAAGAAGTAGAGTTGGCTACCCTAAGCACCCAACCCATTGCACCTCAAATGAGTTCCTTGGAAATTGCCAAGGGGCTACACGCATCATACTGGGATAAGGTAAAAGCTTTGTGCCTTACCCTGCAGCCCACTTTAAAATTTATGGCGCAAGCAGCTAGTCTCTACGGAACGGTGAGTGAATCGATACAACAGGTTCAGGAGTTAACTTCTGACAAATTTCTCGAGGCTAGAATGTTATTGGGTAAGTTATACACCACTTCAGATGAAGCATTGAGTATTGTGGGTATCAACAACTGAACGATGGTAGATTTGGGCGCAAGTAGCCTCATTTCCATGCATGAGGCCATTCAACAGGTGGCAGATTGCAGAGCTCGGTTGAACTAGATCACAAGTGACATGCAGGCAAAGTTTTCCTGTTTGACTCAAAGAGGCCTCCCCTCGCCTTTCACTATAGACCAAGAAATAGCAGGAGTGGAGCATATTATTGAAATGATCAAAGAGAAGAAGCAGGGCCTTTCTGTCTTCTAGACCTTTGATCAATCTCTGACTATTGAGGAGATCGAGTGATCGTACATCAACTGGCATAGCTTTTCTTCCAATTGGAATTGGAAATAAAATTATTAGGTGGATTGCCCTTCAAAGCAATCATCGATCTCCGACTGGCTCATGAACACCTATGAACTCTCTCTGCACCATCAGATAAAATATGGACCAATCTACAGGTCACCCTCTCAAAGTTGTGAGCATTTTGTTGTTGAGCCAAAGGTTTCTGGGGTTCTCCTTTCTGCAAAGCGAAAATCCCCTATAAGTCACCAGACTGTTCAATAAAAAACCGCCCATGCCTTGGCCATTTTCTTTTCCTTTGCGGCTATGCCTTAATTTTGTATGCTCACTATCTTTGGAGCTCGCCACGGGGCTACCTCATGAAGCTTTTTTCTTTGGCTTCATTTGGCTTTTTGACAGTCTCCATTTGCGTGCCGCGTGGCTTGTGTTGGCTGCTCTTCGGAGTTGGACCCACCTTGTCCTTTGCTTTCTGCCTCGTTCTTCGCTTTTGCTTGGAGCTCTCCACGTGGCTCCCTCTCGCGGCTTTCTATTGGGCGTTCTTGCTATTTTCTGTCGAGCTTCATCTGGAAGACACGTGGCATTTCTTTTTCATGCATCGGTTACCTTGGAAATACCAATGGATATTTTGTGCTTCCCGTTGCCGCGTGTCTTCTCTTGTTGCTGCATGGTTTTCCATTTCGGATCGTGGCTTCACTGGCGTATTGTTGATCGATAGATGTTTGCTGTGGCGGCTCGGATCATCTAGGTCAAGGATTGCCATGCATGGTCTGCTCTTCCATGATGCATTTTCAGGCAGTGGGTTGGCCTATATATGGGGCTGTGTTTTATTTTATGGTGGTTGATCGAGTTTAGCAAAAACTCTAGAGACATCGGGTAGCAAGCCTTTTGTAATAGCTATTTTTCAATTAAAGATTTTAGACTATGCCAAATAAATTCGGCCTCTCTATTTTCAGCAGTTGTTAGAACTATTAACCTATGCTATTA